>MU105642.1:404216-451290 GCA_012274485.2 Sinapis alba | reverse complement strand
TTTGAAAACTTACAAACTCTATCTAACTATAATTTTATTTTAACCAAATCTTTATATATATACATAAATTTAATTTTAGTAGAATATACAAAAATTTATATGAATTAAATAGTTGTATTAATGAAAATATTCATAATTTTGTTAAAATAGAAAACACATATCTTTAATTCATCACGTAAATGAAATTGTGAATAATTTTCTTTCAAATTTGATGTGTTATTGTTTATATCTTCATTTTTCATTTAAAATAGTATACTTTTCTTCAAAATGAAGGAGAATACTGCTCATATAGTTAAAGTTATGTTTCTATTCCTTGTAAAAATTAGAAGTTGGAATTAAATCTTTTAAAATAAGTGCCCAATATTTTCTTCTTTGTTTATGAAAATTTTGAGTTGAATGGCATTTTTAGTGCATGAATATCTGTTGACAATAATTTCCTTTGATGGTATTTTCTAATACTTATGTAATTTTGTTTTGCTATTCTTTTACAAGTAAAGGCTATTATACTAAATCAGAACAGAACACCTATAGTGAACAAATTCATAAGAAGGATTCTAGCGAGTTTGTTGAAGAAATGGCATGAATGATTTTATTTCAGTCGTTGGAGGATGTAATCTATCTGAACTCAACGTGTTGGTTGATGAGCACTTTTTCCAGTGATTCGCACGGATCAAAGATTTCTGCAAGGAGAAGTTTCTATATTGTTACAGCTTACAAACTTACAATCGGTAAAAAGTGCTTTCTCTCCTGTAACTCGCGGCAACTAAGTGCTCACTCTGTTCCTGCCTCTTCTTCTGGTTTGTCATTGCTCGATTAGGGTCATGTTCTAAGTTTTAGTCTTGTTTCTTTCATTTAGACTTTTAATTGCTGTTTAGGTTCTTTTGTTTGGCTTTCAACTCTGCAATCCGCTACTTGTGTTTGCGTTACTTTTGTAAAAAAATGAAAATCTGATATAATATTTAATAACTTACCGAGAAAATTAAAAAAAAAATCCTAATAGAAAGCAAAGAAGGCCTAAAGTGAAAATTCATGAAGAATAGTCATTTTTATTAAATTGTTTATGTCGTTTTCAGTCTTGCTTATATTTTCTTTACAAACATGTATGACGTCAAGTCAATGACGTTAGCAACACAATAACACAGATAATATATCCACATTTGTGGGTGTGATTGAGGGATAATTAATTGGTGGAGCGATTTTTCTTTATTGGCCTATACCTCTAGAGAAAAGACTTTTGATGTTAAGGAAAGGAAGAATATTTTTAGACGAAAATTATTCTTACAAATTTTTTTATAAAAAATCAGAATTTAAAACCCATACTTAGTTTAGAACTTTTCTTACGAATAGTTTACTATTATACACACTAGGGACGAAACCTCCAAGCACAGAGTCGTAAACGGAATTTTTGTTTGATTATTATATTTGCTAGTGTTATCGTAATTGTGAAGTTTGTGTATTAGAATGATTTTTTTTTTTATATATCTATTATAATAGGATTGAGGTTTATAATGATATGTGTATGTATTTGTTGTCAAGCTATGAATAACTGAAATGTTATAGTATTGTGGTTGTTGTAGTTGCGGTGTTTTTTGTTGTGTCTCTAATACTTTTTTTTTTGGTATAGTGATGATAATATAACAATTTAATTGAGGATGTTGAGATGGTGTTCTCTGAAGTGATTTTCCCATGAATTTTAATATGTTTGTGCCATTTTTTGGTGTGGCAAAGATTTATGGTAAATTTGTTTGTTAGCATTTGTTTATGAATATTTTTTACAGTTTAGTAGTATAAGTTATATGTAATATTTATTATTTTTATGTTGCTTTATATGTATTTTTTTGTTTATTAGTAAATTATCGGTGTTACCGAAATTTTAAAACAAAGACATAAATATATGTAGAAATATAGAAATAAGTATAAAATAGTTTGGTTGAAAATTTTGAATATTTGGATCGAAATGGTTTTTAAACGAAATAATATTTTTGCGACAAGGAGACAATAATGTTGACATATTGTCATTGGGCCTCTAAGTTGTTTTCATAACAAATAGGAGTAAACATGTGTAGATGATCTTACCGCCGGTGTGTTTTTCGGGAGCGTCTCCGGTATCTCATAAAATGCCTATGTTTGGTTCTCTTTTATTTAATGAGTAGTATATAAATAAAAACGATCATGAAGTTATAGGTTTTTTTTTAAAAGATTCAACATGAAAAAATTTATGAATCTAATATAGTATATATATATATATATATTCTACATGTCATCGTCCAATCGAAAAAGATTTTTTCATACTGATTTTTGCTCATGTGTTTGAAAATGTAATCTTCACTCCATGATCCGACATATACTCAATGATCATTACTTTGTCACTTAGTGTATTTATGTAGTTTGGAATCTGAATGGGATACTAAATGGAAGAAATAAAAAATATAAGATTATACTATACATAAACATATTGATGCTCTTTCTTCTTCTCTTTTAAAATGGAAAACATGTTTTTTTATGTTCACATTTTTCCTGAGGGTAGACACATATAATTTCACTTTCCATTCAGACTCTAGGGTTGCTTACATCTATATAAATGTTTTCTTACTCATCGTCTAAAAAACCATTATATGATGCATGATCTTTATTATAAATCAGTAAACCATTAGTGAAATAAGCTTTCTAGTAAAATGATATACCTCCAAAACATCGTCTCAACTTTTTCTTCACATGATTCACATTTTTCTGAAAGAAAATAGAAAGACTAATAATGAACTTATAGAAACAGAGATCAAAATGTTTACTCAAAATAAATAAATACTTTTATTTCTTTAGGTTCTGCATATTTTCTTCAACCATGCAAACCTACTTTATTAAGCTTAAATAGATGCTAAACAAATAACAAAATAAAAAATAAAGTATAAGATAAATTTCCTACGTAAACCTGACATATAAACAATCTCAACATGTTCAACTAATCAATCCTGATAAAATAATTTAACAGTGGCGTATGAAGCAGAGACAAAATCATGAAAAAGATCTTCCATAGGAAGACGAGAATTGAAAAGGAAGAATTTTCTAACGACGTGTTTTTGCAGTGGATTATGGCGATGATTTTTGGCTGGATGGACCTAAATTTATATGAGTGCTTTAATAGATACATGAAACAGATAGATTCAAATTTGGTTAAGTTGATGCCACTAATCTTGTTCTATCAGTTTTTTTGTAGATGCATATTTGATAAGTTAAAGATGAAAGATATATAAAAGATTTTATAGAGGGACTATGAATCGGGACCATTTATGATGATGGAATTAAAGAAGAAGAGACCTAGACTTTAACAGAGATTAAAAGCAAACGAAAAGACAATGGGGCTTTGCTTCGACGATGACAACAACAATGAAGAAAAACCTAAGTATACTTAGACGACAATGCATCACAATATGAAGTTTTACTTTTTATTAAGTGACAAAACACAAATTAAAGATATGAAAATGATTAAAACATAATTCATATGGGTTTTTCTGTAATTAGATAAGAGCCCATTAAACTGATATTGACACCATATTTTTATTCACACATTTTATTCTTAAAATCTTATTAAAAAAAAATAGAATTCATTAAATGCTGAGTTGGACACCCTAAGGAGAAAGGGAGCTCCCTCATTATATATATGTTTTATATTTATTTGTTCTAACAAAAATTAATTGTTAGCAAAGTTAATATCAGACGATTCAAACACAAATTAATCAAGGACTATGTGTATATATATTAACATATCCGTAGCTATCCAAAGAATTTGTTATTTCTTAGTGGACAAGACATTTGTTATTGCGTTGAAAAACTTGGGTTCGATGCTCCCATGTTGCTAATTATTTATTAGATAAGTATTTTTTAATTAAATATTTTTAAGTGGGACCTACCTTATACTGAAGTGGCACCTCAGAAAAGAAGAAATTGTACTATTATATATATGACTAGGTAGGTCTGCCCGCTCTGCGGACGGGAAAAAGAAAAACCAACAATTAATTTATTCTCAACTTGAAAATAATTTTAAATTATATTTGTTATTAAGTTTTGTTATTTTTATTGAAAATCATATGTTTATTTAGGTAATAAAAAAGTTTCATTTTTATTATATAATTATTTTGCATTTTTCAATACTGGTATTATTTAGAATTGCGGTTGAGATTTAACATATAAGTTTTTTCTCTTTTATATATTGTTAATGTTTATTTTATTTTTATATTCTCTTTGAAATCTACTATAATTTTAAATTATGTAAAAGGTAAACTTTACCTATCATTGTTACGTTTAAAGATTTACATACTTTTAAATTATCAAATAAACCATATCATCCAAAACAATTAGGACTGTTTAAAACAAATATTATTGTTTAGTTTTCAAGGTCTTGTGTTTGAGTAGAGAAATAGTTCTTGAGAGAAACTCCCTGTGAAAAACAGTTGACAAAAAAAAAACATGTGAACCATTTAGTAATAGAGATGATTAAACGGTGGTTGGCAGGTGCACTCAGTTAATTTATAAGGGAAAAAGCACATGACCATAAGAATTTTATTAGACGGTGGTCTCAGAAACCTACAGTGCAGTAAGTAAATAGTCTTGTGTTATTGTCACCATATAGATCCGGCTAACTTGTAGTAAAACAAACACAAATCATTATACCGCGAGTTAAAGTAAACCAAACATCTGGTCGGTTATATATTGGCATTGTTTATCAAAGTATTTTGTAAAATTTTGTAATAATTAGATATATTGTGTCTACATTTTAGAAAGAGAGATATGTGTACTGGCTAGACACATCACATTTAATTTTCGATGATCTATTCAAGAGTTAAAAATGGATTGCTTTTGTTACAATGAAGCTATAATGTGGTAAAGACCAAGCAAATACTATTAAACATAACTATATTTCTGGCGGAACTATGGTTAATTAAATAAAAGCAAGTTTACCCACCACAAAAGGAGGTCAATTTAGAGAGAAGATACCTGATTTTGCCACTGCATCAGCCTCTGCATTACATAATGTAGGAATATGATAGAAAAATCAAGCTTTAAAGAGGCTGATAAAATGGTAAATACCATAATATCTTTGCCAAATCCTTAGCTTGCAGCATTCTAAGTTTCTAACTAACACCGATGAATTAGACAATAGGAATGCCTTAAAATCCAGACAAAAATTTGAGTACATTGTTTATCATCAGAAAGAATACAATAGCTATAAAACATACATAAATGATATGATATACTTTTATATCAACCGGAAAAAAATCCTTAGAATCGAGAAAAAAATAATCTAAAACATATTCTGTTTACACTATTTGACAGAAAACAACTTTGAAAAATAATTAAGGGAGCTGCTTTCGTTTGATGCATGATGAGTGATACCTACAAATAAGTAGGTTCATCTTTCAGATTCATCATAGCTAAGTCAATCTCCTCTCTAGATCATCCACTTCAGTAGATTCCAAGCTGCAAGAATATTTGAACACTGAAAAGAATGAATTATCTATTCCTGGTAAACTTAATAGATTAAAGTAAGCAATTTAAACTGTCGTGCCTATTTACATACTCGTGACGAAAAGAATGAACACATACTCATGCCTCTCGCTCTTTTTATTGACTGTAGAGGCAAAGTCATTTTTTGTAGCCATACAGCGTTTTAAAGCTGAAAATATCTGTTGAGAAAGAAGCACGCAAAAGTTAGTTTTAAACCATCTGTAATGTTTTCTTTGACAAATTTGAACTTTACTATTTAAGAAAAGCCAACCTGTGAACTGTAATCTCATCGACGACCTATAAGAACAACAAAATATCGAGGAATGAGTTAGATAGAAGAAGCTTGAATAAAACTAACTGAAGGTGTGTGAGTATGTATCTTGTGACTGAAATTACTGAAATTCCAGTAGTTACCTGATTAGTTAGATCTGTAGTTTTTTCGAAATTCTTATTTGTCAAATGTTTAATCAATTGGCGCTGACATCATCTCTATCTATAAACACACAAAACACACACGGCACAACCAACATACAACTTCTATTAATCCTTGATCACTTTAGCATTTTAGCTTGTTTTGTGGGTGACATTTGATGAATAATGTGAAAACAGCGCAAGTTTGATCAAAAAGATGTTTAAGGACCATCAAAGTAGTGAATGAAGCAAAGTGTGATCATTACCTTGTTCATGGCAACCGTAGTTGTGTCCTGTAAGGTTTAAAAACTTCAAATAGTCCCTACAAAACAAAACCAGTATCAAAAAGACTTTTCAAATACATATGCATATGAGACTCATGATTCATGAAGAAACTTACGTTACCCAATTTTTGTTGTTCTTCTTCTTCATTTTCTTAAACTCATGTGCTTCTTTTCATCCCATGTTTCTTAATATACATAAAAAGCTAAACTCTCCTCTCATGGAAACATCAGGTAAACATCTCCGGAGACGCGCTAGCTTTTTGGAACCTCGTCGAGACAAATCCTTGAAATAGGCCAGATGCAATATGAGAGAAATTCTCAGAGATACAACTCCAAGTCATGGACTTCCAAGCTCGGTTACAGACAATATATCCTCAAAAACTAAATTCTATAACTCCACTCACTTTTAACATATGTGAATCTCATAGGTTTGATCTCTAACAAAATCAGAGACTTGTTAGATCCTTTCCGGTGATTGCAAATCTTGTGGCTAAATGTCTCCCTGAGACAAATCTCTGCAGTAAACTTTCGGCGTCGATTGTAAACCTGAAATATGTTCAGACAATAGCTATTCAGGACTGATTTTTAAAGCTGGTTTGTTTTCCATGTTAAATCATGGGCAAACATATTTGTAGCCAATCATGATAGTCTATAAATGACAAATCAGCTTATCATGAAGATCCAGAATTCAAAGTAATCAAGCTTTTACCTTTGGGAGGGAGTGGTCTTCATTCCTATTAGAATTGAGAAATCTTTTGTGTATGGCGATAAAACTGATGATGCTCACGGGATGAGGGGGTGGCCTTTTTATAGGTGAAGAACCACCGTCTGCAATAGAGATAAGAAGCACTGAATAAGTAATTGAATTAAGGTTGTTTTTAATGGCGATGAATCAATGAATTCTGTACCGTTTCAGTGGATAAGAATTTTAGACAAAGCGACACGAATAGAGCTCGACCCAAGGATTCCTAAAAAAGATTCTAGAAACTCCATTGTTGTTTAACCTAATCTGAACAATACAAAGAACCTTAGAATTCAAGGGTCGCTATTCTTGAAGAAGGCAAAGGTGATAATCCGGTAAGCTTTTTTAGGTCAAATAATCTGGTTAACTTTAGTTTATTTTTCAGTCCAAATAACATAATTTAAAGCCCACAAATACACACACTCACGAAAGCCCATTATCAATACGAAAATGAAAAGCAACAAAACATTATTTACGACTGGACACGTGTCGGCACCTCCTGAACTTATTTTGTGACGTGGACGAAGAAGGAGTGAATGAAGTTGTTCTTTATATAAATAGATTTCGTCTTTGAGTTAATTTTGTTTAGAATTTTGAATATTTTATTATTGTGTATTTAAACTAGAGATAAAAATTGATAGGATGTAATCTAGACATTGCAATTCTTGAACTTGTCAGCGGACCAGGCTCATTAAGCATTGCAGCAAGGTGGGATTGGGCATGAACATCCATGCCCAATTTTGTAGCGGGCCTCGCGGGATAGGGACTGTGCGGAATTGGGCTTCACGCAGGATGAACACAAATGTGCCCGCGGAAAATTTAAGACCCGCATCATTTTCTGCAGTTCGTCTCTTCACCTGAAAAAAATGAGAAGGGTTAGAGAAATGCGATTCAGAGGTGATCTTTATTAAAATGGAGCTCTGGTGATGGTGTTTTGAGCTCTGATGGTGGTTCTTGTGCTCTGACAGTGGTTCTTGTATTTTTATTTCACCTCTTCAGATGTCCAAACAACGAGAGAGCTTGACGATGGCGATTTCCATGGCGATCTTCACCGACAAATGAGAGATCTTCACAGACAAAAGAAAAGAGGCTCTGACCGTGGTGCTTCGCCATTCGATAGTTTGTCTAGTCTTCCCTCTGTCTTCCATATGCACCCGTGGAGCTTCAATGGCTAAAGAGATGAACTTTAGCGACACTTACAAAACTGATGAAGCTCTGGCGAAGGCGATTTGAGCTTTGGTGGTGCTTCATTCCCATCTTCCATACGTTATCGATTAGCAGGAGAAAAGCTCAAATGATGCATGTTCAGAGCTATGTATTTATTTTCATTATATTGAAGGTTTTAGGTTAACTTTTGAATCAAACTTGCTGAGTTGTTTGATAGAGACAATTGATTGTTGTTTGTAACTTATTGAGTTGATGGTTGTAGAATTACATTCGAAGCTTCTTGTTGACAAGATCAATATGCAGGGGAATTTTGCATTAATCAAAGATTGTTATTAAGTGTGTTTCTTGTGTCTTTTTTCTTGCAGGTTCCTCTTAATACCAGTACTACTGGTGATTATATACATTGTTGTGGCCTTTGTCTGCCACATATATCTTCTACCATTTTTCAAAATTAGTAAGTTGCATATGTTTCTTAAAAATTTTGCTGTTGTTTTTTAAGGAACCAGCGAACAACCACCGGTATTCTCCAAACTTCAGCTTGTACAATTTATTTGGTTGTACATGTTGATTTCACACTTTGAACATTGGAACATGGAAGGCATTTGGTTCAAATTTACATATATAATATATTCAAAACATCAAAGACAATATAAATTGAGTTTGATCTTCTTTAACAAAGTATCATATCAATTAGTGCTAACAACATTGTTTTGTTCTTGTGCATGTCGCGGTTCAGGATTGGGCAGCACTTCCAGGGACCTCTTCCCGCGCGGGCCTGCCTTTCCAAGAACCACATCAAACTTTTACTGCATCGGGGCGGGACCAGGCGGGTCGGTACAACCCAATTTTCCAACACTAGAGGAGTATATAAACAGAGGTGAGACTAAGAAGAAAGAGAGACGTTTTTGGCTACAGAAACTCTCTACACTTAAAACATTAGGCTTTATTTTTATCATACTTTATTTTCTATTAATTGTTCTTGATTACTAGACATTTCGCGAAACCAGTTCGATCTCTTGTTCAACTCTTTGTAAATTGAACTATTTTTGGATTGTTCCTCAAAAGAGGTACGTAAGCAACCTTTCATAAGGTTAAGTTCGAAATCAATCAAAACAATTTTCACATCTCTTTTTGTCTTTTTGTTTTTTCGTGTTTATGTGGTTACGTAAAGAATCCGGACCCTCAAGAAAAACTATATTTTTTCCATTATAAAATTTGACAGTACAAATTTTGGTTTTCATAGTGGGAGCTTATATAATGTGTTAACAATTTGTAAACCAATTTTCTACAATTTATAGGTTGACTATTTCCATTATTTTTGTCACTGCAATGGTTTTTGTCACTGCAATCAGAGATATTCATGCCTATTTCTGAAAAAATAAATTATTTATATTCACTTAGCGTATCTTAGAGTTTGATAACACCAATTTAGTGAGTTGTAATTTGAATAAAAGATTCTCTCACAATACTACTAAAGGTTTAAACGAACATATTGTACCAACTTGCAAAATGCACTAGCAAATATTTTGCATTCTCCTCTTATAGGACATGCATTGAAATTAAGTTTATTAAATGCTTATTTTATATGAGCTATTGATACTTGTGTGGATTCTGACTCGTAATTACAACTTGTTACCTTATTTCATCCATTTGAGAGATTAACTGCTTTCATTCTTTTATGTACACACAATGGTTATGATACATTATACATTATGTAAAAGCATATCAGACGTCATCATGTATTTTTCTAAAATGGAAAAAATAAATCGTGCACTGTAAAGGTTGATAAATTATTTCAATCAACTCAAGAGTACTTTAGAGATTGATGATGCCTAGTTAGTGGTTTATAATTTGAATAAATATTTCCCTTATAATGCTACTAAAGTGTTAAGAGAACATTATATACCATTTTACAACTGCACTAGCAAAATGTTTGCATTCCCTTCTCATAGGACATTACACTTAGATTCACTAAATGCATCATTTATATCCGCTATTGATTTTTATGCACATTATGGTTCCGGTAATGTTGGAGATTGGATAGTGGGTTCACAACTTGTGACTATATTTATTGCATTTGAGAGCCTAACTACTTCCAATCCTTTTTGTTTTTGCATTGGTTCTGGTAGGTTATGTAAAGGCAAATCAGAAATAATGTTTTTCAGATAAAATAAGTTTTGCACTATAAACAAAATAAATGTTAATAAATTGTTTATACTAACTCAAAAGTATTTTAGAAATTGATGAGACCATTTTAGTAAGTAATCATTTGAATAAATAGTTCTCTCATGATGCTTTTAAAAGTTTAAGAGAACATGTTGTACCACCTTATAAATGCACTAGAAAAATGTTTGACTTCACTGTTAAGACATTCATTGTAATTATGTTCACTAAATCTATATTTTATACCATCTATTGATATTTGCGCGCGTTATGGCTCCAGTGATGCCAAAGCTTAAATAATTGGTTAATTTGTGACACTATTTTCTGCATTCAGAAGTTTAACTACTTAATTTTTATGTTTGCACAATAGTTCTGAGATGTTGTGTAGAAGAAAATCAGACATCAACATGTCTTTTTCTGAATTAAGTAAAGTAAACATTTCGCTGAAAACCAAATAAAGGTTAAATGATTGTTTGTATTAAATAAGAGATACATTAAAGACATTGATTCTCAATTAGTGACATATAATTTGAATAAAAAAATTATTCATAATAATATTAAAAGTTTAAGAGAAACATATTATACTATCTTCCAAATGTACTAACCCAATGTTTGCATTTTTCTTTCATATGACATGAATTGCAATTAGATTTATTAAATGATATTCTATAGTAGTTATAAATTGAATAAATGGTCTCGCATTATGGTTTGGGTAATGTGGAAGCTTATATAATTGGTTCACAACTTGTGAATCAATTTTATGCATTTTAAAGCTTAATGATTTCTAATTCTTTATGTATCCACAATGGTTTTTAAAGGATGTGTAGAGAAAAATCAAATTTTCTCATGCATTTTTCTAAATTGGGTGAAGCAAGCCTTTAACGATAAACTAAATAAAAGTTAATAAATTATTTGTACAAATTGAATAAAGGGTCCCGTATTCTGGTTTAGGTTATATGGGAGCTTATATAATTGGTTCACAACTTGTGAACCAATTTCAAGTATTTTAAAGCTTAATGAATTCTAATCCTTTATGTATCCACAAAGGTTCTTAAAGACTGTCTATAGATAAATAAGATATCTTCGTGCATTTCTCTAAATTGGGTGAAGCAAGCCTTTAACGATAAACTAAATAAAAATTAAAAAATTGTTTATTCCAACTCAGCGGTAGTTTAGAGATAGATGATATCCATTTAGTAAGTTATCAATTGAATAAAGAGTCCCTCGTAATGTTAGTAAAGGTTTAAGGAACACATTGTACCACCTTGCAAATAAACTAGAAAAATATTTGTTTCCCCTCTCATAGGATAAAGCCGGAATCGCTAGTAATCGCCGGGTGCAGGTAGTCCGCATCTCCAGAAATTTGACTTTTTTCTTACCCTTCTCTAATGTAATGCAGTTAGGTTCATTAAATACATCATTTACATCAACTTTGATATTTTTGCACATTCTGGCTCCGATAACACTAGATTTTTAATAATAAATTCACAATTTGTGACAATATTTTATGCATTTGATATAAGTTAACTAATTTCAGTCCTCTTTTACTTTTCTATGGTTCTGGTAGGGGTTGGTAAAGGTAAATTAGACATCCACATGCCTTTCTCTCAATTGGGAAAATCAAAACTTACACTATAAACCTAGTAAAAGTTGAGAAATGGTTTGTACTAACTTAAAGGTACTTTAGAAACTTACAATGCATATTTGGTAAGTTATAATTTGAATAAAATATTCTCTCATAATACTATTAAAAGTGTAAGGGAACACATTGTACCACCTTGCAAATGCACTAGCAAAATATTTGCATTCCTCACTCATAAGACATGCATTCTAACTATGTTCAGTAAATGCATTATATCAGTTATTATTACTTGTGTGCATTATGGTTTCAGCGATGTTGGAGCTTAATTAATGAGTTCACAACTTGTGACCATATATATTGAGAGCTTAATTACTTTCAATCCTTTGTCACTACATATTTTTGGTAGGCTGTGTAGAGACAAATCAGTCATCTTCATGCATATCTCTGAACTGGATAAAGTAAGTCTTGCATGTTAATAAATTATTTGTACCAATTAAAAAGTACTTTGAACTAGTAATACAATTATTTGTACTCAATTTAATAAGTTATAATTTGAATAAAAGGCTCCCTCATAATGCTACTAAAGGTTTAAAGAAACACACTGTATCACTTTACAAATGCATTGGAAAAATAATTTCATTATCCTTAGAGAACATGCATTACAATTAGTTTAATTAAATGTATATTATATATCAGCTATTGATACTTATGTATATTCTTGATCCATTGATGTTGGAGCTTAAATAATGAGTTAACAACTTGTTACCTTATTTGTTGTACTTGAGAGCTTAACTACTTCTAATATTTTATGTACCCCCAATTGTCCAGCTAGGCTGTGTAGAAAAAAAGCATATGTGTCCATGTCTTTCTCGGAAATGGATAACTACTACAAAAAAATATTATATCCCCACTACATAATCAGTCACAATTCAGTCGCTAATTAAAGCTTTACGACTGAATTGCGAACGACTGAATTGCGACTGGCATAAGTGGTCATAAATCAGCGCATCGTAAATGAAAGGAGTCAAAGATCAATCGTTATTTTATGACTGCTTTCTTAAGCGCACTCACTAATTAGTTGACAATATTAATGTTTAATGTCCCAATACAGGCGTATAATGGTTCCAAACATAATAGTTTAACATAAATTTTCTACTATATATATGTTTTCAAATTTTTGGTCCCAGAAAAATTTATCGTTCTCGCAAACACTACATGAACAACAAAATTTACCTAGATTGCTCTGCGCGATAAGCTGGTTATTTGCAAATGTCATGAATTGTTCCACCCCTGCTACGAACTCTTTCGAGAAATTTCATGTCTCTTCATCGATCCTCTTAAACATTCACTCTCGAAAACTGGAACAGTTGTTATTTCTATGATTGATGAGTACAAATGAATGCAAAAAATTGTTTGCTTATATAGCAATATTTTAGGCTTATTTGTGACCAATCACTGTCTACCTAACAAAAGTTAGTACAACAACCATAAAATGTTGGACACTTGTTTTGTACCGGTTTTTACCGACTAATTAGCGACTGGCTTATAACCACACCATGCAGTCGCCAATTTACCGACCAAAATTGAGATTGATGTTCTTGGACAATGTTTTAGTGGTAAATCAGTTAGCATTTAGTGACTGACCTACAGCTGATTATTACAGTCTCTATATGACAACTAATTTGAGACTAAAACGTTGTCAGAGAACGCCAGTCACAATTTGGTCGATAAATTGACAACTATTTGGCGATTGTTGTTCTCCAACAATGTCTTAGTCACAATATGGTCGCCAAATTGCGCATGAACCACGACCAATTTGTACAGTCTCTATTTGGCGACTGATTACATGGGGTCAGAGATCAATCACAAAACAGTTGCTACTTAGTCTTTATGTGACAACCCGTCATGTGGACCCCGTCTCACAGCCCTGCAGGGCATCGACCCTAAACCCTCACCGTGGGAGGAAACGCCTCCTCATCCACCGGTAGGTTATTGATGCGCTTGACGTTACTCGAACCCAAGACCTCACCCTTTAACAACTTTCCCACGGGACAGGTTGACACATTTTATATATAGCGAATGCGCATTCAGTCGCAACTTACAATCTGAAAATCACAGGTTTTCTTGTAGTGAACATAAGTCTTGCATTTTAAATAAGTTAAATGTTAATAAAAAAAATTACCAACTCAAGATTACTTTATAGATTGATAATGTCAAATTAGTGATTTATAATTCAAATAATTAGTATCTAATTAGGCTACTTAAGGTATAAAGAAATACGTTGTACCACCTAACAACTGTACTAGCAAAATGTTTGCATTCTCCTCTCATAGGACATGCATTGCAGTTAAGTTCATTAAATGCATCTTTATAATTAGTTATTGATACTTGTGCGCATTCTAGTTTCTGTGATGATGGAGCTTAAATATTAGGTTTACAACTTGTGACTATATTTGTTGCATTTGAAAGTTAAACTATATCATATATTTTATGTTTACGAAATAGTTCTTGTAGGCTATGTAGAGACAAGTTAGACGTTCTCATGTCTTTTTTGAATTGGAAATCAACTATAAACCAAGTAAAGGTAAATAAATTATTTGTATAAACTCAGAGGTACTTTAAAGATTGATGACAATCATTTAATGAGTTATAATTTTAATAATAAGTTCTCTTATAATGAACTAAAGGTTTATGGGAACACGTTATACCACTTTACAAATGCACTAGCAAAATGTTTGCTTTCCCTTCAATAAAATATGCATTGCAGTTTGGTTCATTAAATAAATCATTTATATCAGCTTATGATACTTGTATGCATTCTGATTCCAATGATATTGGATTTTAAATAATGGCACTACAAGAAATATGAGTATTGATAGCAGTTTGCGGTAGCACGAAATCACCAACTGCTATTAAAGCTGTTAAAATCTGATTTCAACTTTTTTTTTTGTAGCGGTTAAATTAATGCTAGGAAAATATTTCATTAAGGGGGAACATAAAAATGACTAAAATAGGTGTAAAGTGTTTTGGAGGCAAAATACTTTGCTATTTTTTATGTAAATCCGGAATGTTAAAAAAATCTTCTTCTATCTTTCTATGTTGCTTTGTGAGGTTTTCGATCAAAATCAAAATTATCTTTTTTTCTTTCTTTCTTTTTTGCTAAAGGCATCTCTTATATATCTCTCGATCTTCTTCCAAGCGGTTTCCATGGATTCCGGTTTCAGTCACCAACTACCTCTCTCTCGAAGACATGCATTGCAATTAAGTTCATTAAATGCATATTTTATATGAGCTATTGATATATGCATTTTGACACCGTTTATTTTGAAGTTTAAATTATCACAACTTGTTACCTTATTTCATGCACTAGAGATCTTAACTACTTCTAATCTTTTATGTATCCACAATTTTTATAGTAGGTTGTGTAAAGGTAAATCAGACGTCTCCATGCCTTTATCTAAACTGGATAAAGCAATTTTTTCACTATATTAAAGGTTAATAAAATATTTCTACCAACTCAAGGATACGTTAGAGACTGATGATGCAAAATCGGTGATTTATAATTTGAATAAAGAGTTCCCTCATAATTCTAATAAAGATTTAAGGAAACACATTATATCACCTTACAATTGCACTAGAAAAATGTTTGCATTCCTCTCTCATAAGACATTGCACTTAGTTTAAATAAATTCATATTTTATATTAGCTACTGATATGTGTACACATTATGACTGCTGTGATGCTGAAGATTAAATAATGAGTTCACTACTTATGACCATATTTATTGCATATGAGAACTTAACTAATTCCAATCTTTTTTGTTTTTGCAACGATTCTAGTAGGTTATGTAAATGGATTTCAGACATCTATATGTCTTTCGATGAACCAGTTAAAGTAAAAATTGCACTATAAACCAAGTAAATGTTAATAAATTGTTTGTACTAATACATAAGTATTTTAGAGACTGATGAAACCAATTTAGTAAGTAGTACTTTGAATAAAGGGTCCATCATAATATTACTAAAGATTTATGGAAACATGTTATACCCACCTTGCAAATGCACTAGAAAAATAATCAAATTCTTTTTTTTATAGGATATCTACTGCAATTATGTTTATTAAGTTCTTATTTTATACAATCTATTGATTTTTGGCTCCAGTGATGTCAGAGCTTAAATAATGGATTCACAACTTATGACCATGTTACATGCATTTAAAGTTTAACTATTTCCAATCATTTTTGTCTTTGCAATAGTTATGAGATACTTTGTAGAGAAAAAATCAGATGTCTACATGCATTTTTCTATAACTAGGTAAAAAAGTCTTCTAATTGAAACCAAGTAAAAATTTAATAAATTATTTGTACCAACTCATAAGTACATTAGAGACTGATGACACTCGTTTAATGAATTATCATTTGAATGAATGGTTCCCTTCTATTGATACTAATAGTTTTAAGAAAAATGTTGTAATACCTTGCAAATACACTAGAAAAGTATTTGCATTTTCTTATCATATGACATGAATTGCAGTTAGGTTTATTAGATTTTATTCAATATCGGTTAATTATATTTGCGGGCATTCTGGTTTGGGTGATGCGAGAGCTTATATAATGGATTCACAACTCATGAACTAATTTCTTGCATTTGAGAGCTTAACTGTTTTGATTTTTTTTATATGTAAAGATTCTGATTGGCTCTATAGAGACAAATCAAACTTCCTCATACCTTTTTCTTAATGGTTAAAGCTGACCTTAAACTATAAACCATGTAAAGGTTAGTAATTTTTGTACCAACTCAGAGGTACTTTAGAGCATCTTCAAAAGCAACATCATATTTGAAGTTGGCAAAACTTCAAATTTGAAGTTTGTGGGTGCTCCTTTCCAAAAAAAAAAAAAGAACTTTAAATTAATCTTTAAATTTTTTACATTTTATAATATAGTTCTTCTTAGTGATAAAAGTCAATCAAAATCATAAAAAAAATATTTAGGGATAAAATATATAATAAAATTATTTGTTAGTTAGTAAGATAATACAATTTTATAGTATCTTACATGTATTTTGAAATAATAACTAAGTCTTCTTATTATTAATACAAGATAAAGGTTGTTCAAATCTTGCATTTTCGTTAAATGATGTAGTGACTTTGTTTTATATAATTTAATATTTTTGAAGTTTTTCTTTATAATTTGTATTAAATGTGTATTTTCATATTGTTTTGTATAATATTTTATTTTATTGTTATTAATATATATATTTATTTTGCATAAGGTAAAATAATTTATAAAGACTAAAATGATAACAATAAAAGTTAATAAGATAATTTGAAAATATATAATTGTAAGGATTTCAAAAATAAGGAACTTCAAGAATGAAATTTTGTACAATAGAACTTCAAATATGAAGTTTCAAAGTTCAGAACTTCAAGTTTTGAAGTTTCAATGTTCAGAACTTCAAGTTTTGAAGTTTTGAAATTTCTTTTGGACCATGCAAAATTCATATTTGAAGTTTTTAAGTTGCCTTTCAAGATGGTCTTAGAGACTGATGACACCCATTTAGTGAGCTATAAATTGAATAAAAAGTTTTTTTTATATAATTATATTTAAGGTCTAAGGGGACACGTTATACCACCTTGAAATGCACTAACAAAATGTTTCCTTTCTCCTCTCATAGGATATACATTGTAGTTATATTTATTAAATATTTTTTTTATATTAGTTACTATTACTTGTGCACATACTGGCTCCAGTGATACTGGTGTTTAAATAACATGTTTACAACTTTTGTCATATTTTGTTCATTTGATAGTTTAATTACTATCAATTATTTTTTGTCTTGTCAATGGTTATGATAGGTTGTGTAGAGGTAAATCAGACATCTTCATCCCTTTCTCTCAATTGGGTAAAGTAAAACTTACAATATAAACTAAGTAAAAGTTTTAAAATGGTTTGTACTAAATCAAAGGTGCTTTAGACTTAACGATACATACTTAGTAAGTTATAATTTAAAAAAAGTTTCTCTCATAATACTACTAAAATGTTTAAGGGAATATATTGCACCGCTTTGGAAATGTACTAGCAAAACGTTTGCTCTCCTCTCATATGAAATGCATTGCATTATGTTCACCAAATGCATTTCTATCAGTTATTACTACTTGCGTGCATTTTGGCTTTAGTGATGATGGAGCTTAAATCCTTTGTCACTGCAATGGTTCTTGTAGGCTGTGTAGAGGCAAATCAGACGTTTTCATACCTATCTTTGAACTGGATAAAGAAAGCCTTGCATTATAAATCAAGTAAAGTTAATAAATTCTTTGTATCAATTTAGAGATACTTTAGAAACTATGACACAAATTTAGTAAGTTATAATTTAAATAAAAAGTTCCATGATAATGTTTTAAATACTTAAGAAAACACATTGTATCACCTTGTAAATGTAAATTTTTAATTCTCTTCTCATAGGACATGCATTGCAATTAGCTTTATTAAATGTATATTATATATCAACTATTGATATTGTACATTTTGGCTTCGTTGATGGTGGAGCTTAAATAATGAGTTCAAAAATTGTTAACATATTTGCTGCACTTGAGAGTTTAACCACTTCAAATATTTTATGTATCCTCACTCATTCTGATAAACTGTGTAAAATAAAATCATATGTTTCTATGTGTTTCTTTGAACATGATAAAGCAAGTTTTACACTATAAACAAACTAAAGGTTAATAAATTAATTATACCAACTCAAGGTAATTTAGAGACAGAAGATACCAAATTAGTGATTTATAATTTGAATAATGAGTTCCCTCATAAGACTACTAAATGTTTAAGGAAACACATTGTACTACCTAACAACTGCATTAGCAAAATATTTGCATTTTCCTCTCATAGGACATGCATTGCAGTTAAGTTTATTAAATGCATCTCTTATATTAGCTATTGATACATATGCGCAATTTAGCGTCTATGATGTTGGAGCTTAAATAATAGGTTCACAACATATGACTATATTTTGTGCATTTGAAAGTTTAACTACTTCAAATCTTTTATGTTTACTTAATGGTTCTTGCAGGCAACGTAGAGACAAGTTAGACGTCTTCATGCCTTCTGTGAATTTGGTAAAACAAGCATTGCGCTATAAACCAAGTAAAGGTTGTACCACCTTATATACAATCGTTATGTACAATCAAGCGAGCCCGTGAAAGCTTCTGACTTCTCCAATGGTTTTAGGTGTTGGCAAATATTGTATAGTTTTAATCTTCTCTTCATCAACATGTATCCCATGTGCTGAAATAACAAAACATAAGAAGACAAGGTCATATGTTTCAAAAGAACACTTCTTGTAGTAGCGTACAAATTTTCTTTCTAAGCACATCTAACACTTTTCTCAAGAGTTCTATATGTTCTTCCATAGTCTTGACTATAGATCAAAATCTCACCAAAATATACGACCACAAACATTCCTATGTAAGCTCTAACAACATGATTTATCAGCCTCATAAACGTACTATGTGCATTGGTTAAGACAAAAGACATTATCAGCCACTCATACAGTCCTAGTTTAGTTTTAAAGAAAGTCTTCCACTTATTTCTCTCTTTCATCATAATCTGATGGTCCCAATTTTCAACTAAATCTTAGAGAACACACAAGACCCATGTAATTCATCTAACATATCATCAAGGCGTGGGATAGGATGTCTATACTTAAATGTGATGTTTTTGATTGCTCTACAATATACATACATCCTCCAGCTACCATCCTTCTTTGGCACTAGCAAGACACGAACTGCACACATGCTCATTCTCTTCTTGATGTGCCCCTTCTCCAGGAGATCATTTACTTACTTTTTGAGTTCTTTGGTCTCTACAGGATTGGTCATATAAGATGGTCGATTAGGTAGACAACCTCCTAGCACAAAGTTAATTTGATGCTCAATCTCTCTGATATGTGGCAGACCTATAGAATTATCTTCAGGAAACACATCCCTAAACTTCTGCAAACAAAGCTGAATAGCTCTCAGAATAACCAGATTATGGTTAGAGTATAAGTCAATAGCTCCTTGTGGGTCACTAGGATCATATCTTGTTGATATAACATAGCTTTTTGATATCAATAAAAGTAGCCATGAGGACAAGAGAGTTCCTTACCTTGGTCGTGGCCAGCTCCTTTTCTTTTCTCTTCTTAAGTTATAATTGATCATGGTGCACTTCCTTTGGAGTTAAAAGCACCAAATGATATGCTTCTCTTTGTGGGAAAAGGTATGCCGGTTGGTAAAGATATCATGGGTTAATCTCTTGTTAGATTGCCACGGACGACCAAGTAAGATGTGGCTAGCATCCATTGGTAAGACATCACAAGTAATCCCATTCTGGTACCTCCCAATGATGATTGATACCTTTACTTTCTTGACTACACACATTTCACCTTCCTCGTTAAGCTACATGAGTGAGTATGGCTTGGGGTGAACTTGAACCTGGAGTTTCAGCTTCTTCACTAAGGTCCCACTTGTTACGTTTGTGCAACTGCCTCTATCAGTGATGAGACTACACATCTTGTTGTGAACTAAGAAGCGTGTGTGGAATAGATTTATCTTTTCTCTTGCTTTACTGCCTTAGGTTAAGTTTTAAGGCCCTCCTTGTGACCAAGATATCTCCTTGATCTGGGTATTCCAATGATTCATCATCATCAAAATCACTCTTCGGTTTCTCATCTTCAGAGATAACCTCTCCACTATCCAAGATAGTTTTTGCTGGTGAGCTCATTAGCATAGTTCCAATAGCCTTGACACTTGAAGCACTTAATATTTCTGGACCAAGTGGTTGTTGCTGGTCCTTTTCCTTTGTCAATTTGAGCTGCTTCATCTTGTTGAGTGTTCTCCTTTCGTTTCATGAAGAATCTTTCATCCTTGGTTTAAGTAGGCTTAGAATTAGAACCCTATTGATTCTGAGTGTAGATTCTTTTCTTTATTTTTGGCTCAATCAGGATAGGTTTGTACAACAACTCTTCCATATCAGCATACTCTTGCATTTCCAGCTTTTCTTGGAGATCTCAGTTAGACCTCCTTGAAAACGTGCCATGTTATTTCTACGTCCTCATTGATTTCTGCTTTCATAATGATTGTCACCATATCTGAGTAATAGTTTTCTACTCTTTTAATTCCTTGTATCAACCTCCTTAGTTTTTGATGAAGATCTCTTCCATAATGACTAGAGACAAACCTCTTCCCCATGATTGTTTTCATCTCAAACCAGGAAGTCACTTGTAGCTCTCCATTGTTCCTCATGTTGAAAACCAGCTGCTCCCACCAGTTAATAGCATAGCCTTAAAACTCAGTTACTGCTAACCTCACCTTCTTATTCTCAGTGAAATGTTGGTAGTTGAAGATTATTTCAATTTTATTATTCCATTCTAGGTAAGCATCATGATCATTCTTCTCATTGAATGGTGAGATCCTGAGTTTGAGTCTTCCTAAGTTTTCCTCTGCTGGTTGCTTCCAATTTGTGAGGTTGGTTGTGTCGACCAGCTTGTGATCCAACATCACTCTAATCTGAATTATCAGCTTGATATTCATCTACCTCAACTCGTGCACTTCTCATATGCCTCATAGGATCTCTAGCAGAAACTCCTATTTCTCCTCCAGCTACTCCTCTAACTCTACCTACAAGAAAATTATGATCAGGAAATGGTACGATGTTAGCATATATTTGTTCATCATGGCCTCTGAGATTTCTGGTAATACTAGCAATGGCTGTTTCAACCTGAAGCTGGTTGATATTGACAGTCTAAATAGCTTTCTCATCTGCTATTTGGTCTTGTATGTCTACCATTTGGAACCTGGAATCACTTAGCAAACAAACACAAATACAAACTCTCTCTCTCTCTCTCTCTCTCTCTCTCTCTCTCACTCAGTTTGGTGGGTAATCCATAAAACGTCCTAGATCTTCTTGCAAATTCAACTTTAAAAGTTACAATCACCTAAGATCTAGAAACCTAGCCCTAACGTGAAGAAGAAGAGATAGACAAATTGTAGGATTTTCTTTGTCAAACTGAAATTCTTCTCAACTCTTTTCTTTTGATTGGATCTTTAGATCTCTTTTTCTTTTATTTTTTCTTTGTTCTTTCTTTTCTTTCAAGGTACGCTCGGTTTGACTTACAAAAGATATATATGAAAGAGTAGTGTTTGATGAATGAAACAAGATTGACAAAGTAACCTTAGCCTTAAAATGGCTCTGATACCATTTGACACGGCCTTGAATGTCGTCTGCTCCTGGATCACTTGAAGGGGATGGATGATGGGGTGTGCGAGGATACTAGCACTCTGATTTGGAAAAATTTCTTGGCTTCAAGCTTTGGATATGCTCAAATTGCTTTGCTTCCTTCAAACCGAGTTCACCTCGTTGGAGTTTGAAGTGCTTCACTTTGGAAATCTCTTTCCTTTAAGTGAGGCTCAATGTTCAGTCACTGAAAAAGAACATAAAGCATGGGACAATTTTGTGGCTTAAAGCTTTTAAATTAAAGTTATGTATCTTTTCGCTCAGCCGTTTACAAGATTAAATAGAAAAGCGTGAAGACTATTTAACTAAGAAACCTTTCACCTACTTTTACTTAGTTTTGGTCAAACCAATTCTAATTCTAGATAACTTTGGTTTACTTTCCTAAATCTAATTACAGTTGGTTTGGTTAGATCACATGAGATCTTCTTCTTGGACCGAAAAGTGATTAAACCATGAATTGGGTTCATCATGTAAACCACAGATCAGTCTCTCCTTCACTTGCACTATCTGGATAAGGTAATTGATGGCTTCAAAATGGGCTTTAGACTTGGCTCTGGTCTTTTTCCAAGTTGAGAAGGTAAGTGGATCTTTTGATGGGTCATTCGGTGCCTCTTGGTTCAAAATAGCATGATCTCGACCAACTACTTTTTGGTCTCGGCCCACATGAACTTTAACAAGTTCATTCTCTTCTTTAGCGATATATTGTCAATGAAAGTGTTCTCATTGCTTCATAAGCTCCTCATGATAATCCTCCTTTGAGATCATCTTCTTCCTGGTCGGACTTGCATCGCCTTGATTGTCCTTCAACTCTAGTGCATCGCTCATTTCCTCCTCCGCCTCAGTTGGTTCATCTAAGACACCAGCAGACCACCCACAAGATGATGGTCCAGTCATGTTGTTAGTGGTTCGATCAGCTGATTTCTCTTTGGTTTGTTCCTCTAGTTCGTACAACAACTCTTCCGGTTCATCCAACATGCTTCTTCCATGGCTTCATAAGTATCAACAACAATAACAAAGTAATATAGTTCATGTTTTGACATAAGACGACCATTTTGTTACTCAAACAAGAGATGATCGGGGAAGGCAGACCAGAATAAAACAACTAACACAAAAAAAATATGGAAAGATCTTATAGTTCTATCTAAAGAATCAGTGATTCTATCCTGGCCTTGAGGAATGTAAGAAAGCCTGAATGCATGAATTGTCTTTGTAGCGCTGCTATCTTCTTCAGCTTTGTTAAGAAATATGTCCATGCATGAGGTTTTGAAATCATTGTGATCAAATCCTTGCAGTCTAATCCAAAATTTTGACAGGTCGAATGTCATAGCATAGTCTCCATTTCTCAAATAAGTGATACCATCTTTGAATTCAAAGATGACTCTCTCACATTAATTGGATATGTCCAGATGTGTCTTTCCACACCCATCCATACCCACTGAATTACAATGTAGAAGTCCAAAAGTCATTCACCAAACATATGTTTTGTAAGCAAATGGCTTGAGAACCAATAATATATGATGATTGTGTCGCTGTAGAAACTATTATATTTGCTAAGAACCAAATGTGGCATTCTCCTTCCGCGTGAATGATTAGTTTCAGGGGATCCCTATCAATTCTTCTAAATACTTTATCGTTTTGAGATTGTCAAAGATACTAAATTATCCACATATAAGGATTTCAATATAGTTTTGAATCGTTAATAATGTTTTCCATCAAAAAGATAGTCCATATTGATATAAACACTCAAAACTGGGAAAAGGCTCGGGATGGAAGGCATGTCATCTAAAGCCAAGGCTTGTAAATCTGATGGACACTTCAAAATAGCATGATTGACTGATTCATCAAGTACTCTACATCTAAGACAGTGATTGTCACATCTCATATGACGACATGTAAGATTTCTTGTAACAGCTACATGTCGTCTTACCAGCTGTCATATAAGATGGCACATCTTCTGAGGAGCTTTAATTAGAAAATGCTTGGAGTTAGTGATAATGGGCTCCTAGTATACACCTCATTTTTGTGATTTAGGATATTTTTAACGACCCAATATCTAGATTTGACAGTATATTGACCATTTTTTATGGTCAGGCTCTGAATAAGTGGTATGTCCTCTACAACAACATAATTGTCAAGCATCTCCACATCCAATTTCTTTGAATCGCCTCTAATAAAATCACAGGTTGCCATTTTCAAGTAGACTATTGGGCACTAGGACGGGCCAGCTTCACTGGTGTAGCCAGAATGTAAAGATCCTCCCACACTTTAATCTCATAGCTTTAATAATAATAATTGTCTTGCAGCTGAATGTTTGTCTATACATAAGAAAGAGTATATGTGGTACTTATTTGTAAAGGCGAACTAAGCCGCTAATACTTGTCACCTAAAATCTGAGTTAGAAGAGAGTCTGAAAATTGTATTAATGGCCATAACTATTTTACCAACAGCCATAATTGTATTAGTCACTATAAATTCATGGATCATGTGAAATCTAATACCATTATTCTATAAGCAAAGTTTCTTCCATTTTATCCAATAAAAATATTTTAAGGAAATTTCAGCTCCATCATAAATGTGCAATGCAAATCTTTCACAGATTTCAAAGCAAAAAGCTAAACATAACATAAATCAAAAAGACTACCGCAATTGATTTGATGAGAGCTCTTTTTTCTTTCTTTAGGTAGCTATTGTGCCGACCATTCATTCACTCTATTTTACAATTGTCTTTTAAGAGTATGTTTAATGGAGGTCTCTTAAAAAGGATTTCTTATCGGGATTTAAGAGATAATCTCTTAGCTTTTAACTAAAAAAGTTAAGAGACGTCTCTTAAATAAGATATTTAAGAGACGCCGCTTAACTTTTTTAATTAAAAGCTAAGAGACTGTCTCTTAAATTCCGCTAAGAGACATTCCTTAAGAGACATCCATTAAACATGCTCTAAGAAGGCACACAACAAAGTAATACAGTTTTATTAAACATAAATACAATACATAAGTCAACTTTTTTAAACAAATGAGCATAAACGAAGGTCGGCATTTAATCAACATCATGTGCGGTTATCCTAGTTGTGTCTAATGTTTAGCGTAATTATCATTCGTTGATCTCCAATCATCTTCATGAGAGAGTATATACTATATATGTATCACTTTATTGTACTTGAAAATTTATTTATTAGCACTTTTAATATGATTCAAATCAAAAACCGTACAGTCACAACGTTTTAAATTTTAAATTATTCTTGAACTTAATGAAGTATTAAACTAACAACAATCAATCTTACCTAGAGAATAAACCTTATTTTTCCCCACCAATCACAAAGCCCTCCATCGTCATTGTATCATACCAAAAAAAATAAAAACAGAAAGTCTTCTCAAACTCCGAAAATGGAAGAACAGCAAATCTAAATCTAACCAATAGGAAACTGAAGACAGAGTTATCCAGAGGTATCATGATTTCTACTGACAACATCGAATATTTCTTCTGATTATGGAGGTCCTTTTTTTATAGAAAAAAACTGATTATTTTGAGGTCTTTCTGTTACATAACACATAGATCTGCTTGTTAAAAACACACACATAGATCTGCACGATATTGTTTTGAAATTTTCGTTTGATTGTCCTGGAAAATAGATTTGATTCTGTAGGCCTGTTTTTCTTCGTTGTACTTTTTTGGTTCCTTGGATCTTGGGGTCCTACGTGGTCATATCAAAAGTAAATTACATTTTGGTGAAAACCCTCAAAAGTTTGATAGGTTTGACCATTTTTAGTTTGAAGTCTGTGACATGTTCTGATTTTAACTTCTAATCATAAAATGGTCATATCATAGGCTCAAAGTCAGATTCATTCGTTTCTGCTTTCATTTATGTTTTTGTTGTTTATCATGATATATAATCCGACTAATCACTGATCAATGATAGAAACTAAAATTTGGAACCATAAGTTTTCTTTTTTTTTTTTTTTTGTTATTTTAACAAAATACCATACTATTGTTAATATTTTTGAGAAAGGGTTAGTACCATGTTATTTCATCTTATCATTTATTTGAGTTGTTGGTGCATCAATGTTAATTAGTAAAATTTAATCAAAAATTGAAGGTCGAATTTTAGAAAAATGTTGGCATTCGTGAAACGCTTTTCCTTGAAGCGAACAAAGCATCCTCGTGGATATGAGGACCCTCAGGTTCTTGCATCTGAAACTCCATGTAAGTAAAAAAAAACTCACAACTCCTAAATTGAATAAATAAACTGAAAAATGAATGAAATTTATAAAATTGTTGTTTGAATCTTGTTCATTCTCCTCTCTCTACTCTCTTCACCACTAATCTCATGCACACTGAATCTGGCTCCAATGCTGGGTGGTGCTTGCCTTTCTTCCCTTATCTCGTCTTTTTTTTTTTTCTTTCTTTGAGCTATCTCTCTCTCTCTTCCCCTCTGACATGCTCAAAATACTGGTTTGGTGTTACTCTCCGGCGTGTGCTCCACTCGCAAGCTTCTCCGGCGATGTCTCGACTTCTTCTGGCTTTTCGACGAGGAGGTGAAAAGGGTTGTTCGTGGAGTGGTCGCTTTTTAAGGTTCATAGTAGAGATCGATTTTCAAGTGTTGCTTGTTCTTTTTCGGATCTCTTCGTCGTTGCAAGGGTTTGAAGGTTTGGTCCATCTAATCGATTGGTGGGTCCAATCGATAGTGGTGGTTGGTTTCATGGTCATCTCCGGTGTCGACTAGTTTTCATCCTTCTTGTTATCAAGTGAACTTCAGTGTTTTTTTCACTCCGAAGATGCTGTGACATGCAGGCGAAGATGTAGGGCTCTGCTCCGACGCGTGTGGTTGTAACTGGTGGTCATGAAAGGCAGTCGCCTATGGATTTTTGATTGCTATTGGATGCTCCGTTTCACTTACGATTTCTTAATTCTCTTTTACGGCTTCTTGTCTTGTTCCTCCGTTTCGAAAGTTACAAATCTCTTATCTGCAGCTTCAGTCTTTAATTGTAACAATAGTTAACTGCCTCGCTGACTGTGGAGATTGGTTTATCACATCATAACAACCATATTAATTATGGAGGCAATCCTCATGAGTCATTGGTTGACTTGGGTCAACAATTTGTCTTAGCTCAGTACGGTGTCGTATTGGTTAGATTATTTTGTGCGACAGTGTGGCATGACTTTATATGCAGGTGAATGAGACTTATGTGGCAGGGTGTGACGCTGACTTCAACCTGGTTTCTTGCTCGGTTTGTGGCGGCATTGGAGCTAGACCAGCTCAGTCGGGTTTTCTCAGTTCGGTTCCTCGGACCTCTCTTGATAAGAGTAGCCTTTATCTCTATGTTCTTCTAGCTCTTCATCGATAATGATAGTTATAAGCTTTGAGGAATTTATCGGGATCCAGAGACGACATGAAAAATTCCAACATTTGATGCGACGAGGAGAATCTCATTTTCTCATAGTCATCGTCAATATTTGAAAACAAGAACCAATTCTTGAAGATTTTAAAAATGAACTAGCAGAATATACCGGGTTTAGTGGATGGGCGAAACTATGTTCGTCTCTTGATAAGAGTAGCCTTCATCTCTATGTTCGTCTAACTCTTTATCGATATTGATAGTTATAAACTTTGAGGAGTTCATCGGGATTCAAAGATGATATGGGAAGTTCTTGACATCTGATGCGACGAGGAGAGCCTTATTTTCTCATAGTCATCATCAATATTTGAGAATAACAACATATTTTTGAGGATTTTAAAAACGGACTAGCAGAACGTGCCGGATTCAGTGGATGGGCGAAACTAGATTTTAATACACTGACTTGGTAAATTTTGCTCAAAAGATCTAAATTTATGTTTATTCGGTTTGAATAAAATATATTTCATTTAAAAAGAAATAAATAAAATTGATTATAATTTGACTGTTTGCAGTTTTTAAATTAATTTTGATTTTTTAAAAAATATATTTTTACCAATCAAGATTTTTGGGAAATAGATTTATTAAAACTTAGGAAACCAGATTTCGAAGTAACTACCTACTTCTTAGTAAAAACCAAAAACCATATTTTTGATTTTCTTAGGCAATGTACGTAAATTTTTAGTTTCTTTTCGTTATATTAAAATATTAATATTTCTATATTTATGCATTCATGTCGCATAATTATAAAAAAAAATTAGAGATAAAATAGTTACTATTCGAAATAACTAAGAATAAACAACTTTTTGTCACAAAGATCTAGGCAGCTCATCTTCTTCTAACGAAGTCAGATCTTCTACAATTTAAATTTAAATTCTATAACTACAAAACAACCTATATTAGTAAAAACATTTTTATTTTATTTTTACCTTTTCGTAGGATTTCTAAGGGCTTTGTTAGTTACTATACTAATATTTTTAGTAAAAATAACTTACAATTAATTTTAAAAATAATAATTTTTTTAACACAGCTTAATTTTAGTAAAACTATTAAAAATGAATAATTTTTTTATTTAATAATGAACCGAGGTCACATTTTTTCTTTAATATATTAAACTAAATAAATCCTATAAAAAATTATCAATAAAATAAATTTAATTGGTTAAAAGTTAGCCAATACAAAAATATGTATTCATTCAATTATATTCATGTACCTATTAATAGTTTTAGGTAGAGTCGTAGTAAATAATTGTCTATTACACTACTATATTAGTATTATAAACTTGTAGTAAATTTATAAGTATTGCACATTTATTTAACTGTAATCTATTTTATATTGTAAAATCTAGCTATTAATATTTGTTTTATATTATTTAAATTATATTTGAATTGTATAAAATGTTTTTATGTTTTTGGTGATATTATATTGTATTTTTACTATTTTCAAAATAATTATTTTTAATTTTAATCATATTTTATGTTATTAAAAAAAAATCCAAAATCTAAAATCAAAAATCAAAAATTACCATTTAAGTTTTTCATAAAAACTAAGATCTACATCAAAGTTAAAAACCAAAAATTAAAAACCAAAGTTCAAAAACTAAAAACCAGAAATCAAAAAAAAAAAAAAAAACTAAACTTCATACGGATTGCCTCAACTACTCATGTATGGATTGCTTCAGCTCCTTGATCATTCGTTTATCAGGAAATGATACCAAGGAATGGGATACTCAGCTTTTACAAGATTTTTTTCCACCCAGAGAATATCTTTTGATAGTTGGATTAAAACTTTCTCGTTCCTTAACGGTGGATGGATATGTTTGGAACCACACAAATCCTGAGTTTATTCGGTTAAAACAGGCTATGACTTACTTTGATCAACCAAATTGTGTCCTACACATGGGCGGGTCTTAGAACTGTGCATCAAGGGCCTACAGAGTCATGTGTGAAAGATAAAGGCTTTCCGAACAAGATGAAGCATTTCTTATGGCAAGCTATAACAGACTGTGTGGCGACAGCAGAGAGACTCACATATAGATACTCGGACACCGATAGGATTTGTCCTAGATGTGCTGACCCAATGGAGTCGATTAACTATCTTCTTTTTGAATCCCCTAGCCTTGAAGGTTTGGGCTTTGTTGGAATATATGTCCCTTTCGGGTTACTTCCCGAGTACATCTATATACCAAAATATGAACTTTTTGTTTTGAAAGAGAAAAGAGGTGGCTCCACTGAAACCACAATTCGATACCTTCCCATGGATCTGTTGGTATATCTTGAAGGCGAGAAATGACAAACTCTTTAATAAAAAAGTCATCTCTCCGAAGGACACCCTCCAACATGCGTCACTTGAAGCAGAATGCTGGAGAAGGCAATGAAAAGATGAAAGTGTGTGAGGATTACGAGGACCCTTCTATCATAGAAGTTGAGTCAGTGCCCCTTGGATATCACAAATCCCTACATGTCAAATTGATGCATCTTGGGTTAATAATGACAATGTTAATGGCCTAGGGTGGAGTCTTAAGGATCATATGGGTAATGAGGTCTTCGGATTACATGTGTGAGATAGAAGTCACTCAGCTTTACATGCTGAGATGGAATGTTTACTATGGCAACTACATGCATGAGGAACATGAGAATAACCTCAATCCGGATCGAGATGGATTGTTTGGACCTAATAGACATGTATGGGAACCCTATGGACCGGCCAGCGTTTTGCAGCAGAGATCAAAGTGTTCTGGAGGCTACATGAAGATTTTGAGGATGTGAACTTATCTCATGTTCCTCGGAACAGAAATGGCAGATCATGCTTTTTAGCGAAAGAGGCGAGGACATGAGGCATTATCTTCTCTCTTATAAATCAGACACGGACAGACGGAGGTGTTCTTCGGAGCACCGACTCGTTAGACCACAATAATTAATGGGCAGCCAGAAAAAAGATCCATACATACAATCATCACCTAATCATCACCTAAGAAGAAGAAGTTTCACGTGATATTGTATTAGTAGGTTTTAATTTTAGTTTTTAGATTTGTAGATTTTGGTTTACAAGATTTTGTTTTTGATTTTCAGATTATGTTTTGTTTTTGGTTTTTGGATTTGTTATATTTTCAGTTTTTTTTTAATAACTAATATATTAAAAGTTACCATTAAAATTTGATTATTATTTAAAAATAAAAAATATATTAACATGTTTTAAATTATTATATTTCAAAAAACTTGTATTATACTCAAATATAAATCATAAAATACTATAATTATAGGAAAATTAAAAACACTTAAATTTGAAACTATTTATAAAATTTCTTGGTATAAATTCTATTTATTTTTTAAAATTGATTGGCATTTTTTTTCCTTTCTCAAAATTAATATAATAAATTTTACAAATATATTTTTTTTTTAGAAATTTCGTTATTTTTAATATACTTGATAATTATTAGATTTATTAAACAATTTTTTCTATAGAAATTAATAACTATCTTTTAATTATTTAATATCATATATAAGTATATAAATTTATTTTGCAGATATGAAACATAAAGATATTATTTCACATTATTGTTAAAATCATATCTTATATACAAATCATATCTTATATACAAAAACTTGTATGTGACCTTTAATTTTTGAAAATATTATTTATTTAATTATTAGTTGATTAAAATGTAACCCTTTACAAAAAAAAAAAATCATTTGGTTGTTCTTTACAAATTGATCAAAATTTTGGGGAACCTATTAGTAAATATCTTGATTGGAAAATTAAATGGTTTTATAAAAGTAAAAAACTAAAATCTAAATCTTGACTGAAAAAATGATTTTTGAAAAAAAATAAAAAATTGAAAACTATTTAAAAATTAAAAACAATCAACACTGAATAGACAACATGACAAAACATGTCTAGTTATAGCGAGTATGAGCCGTAAATTTATTCAAAAAAAATTATGCATTTTATTAAGCTATGTATAGAGGTTACATATGTAACTGATAATCATATGCAGTTACGGTGAATGAGATAGAAGCTTTACACAATTTATTCAAGAAGCTAAGTACATCCATTATCAACGATGGTCTTATTCACAAGGTAAATTTATTTATTTAGTTGGTTTTTCATGAAAACGTGTAAGAAAAAGGATTAAACATTTAATTTAAAAGTCGCATAAATTAATTTTGGAATCTAATATGCATCTATTATATGATATGACCTTATTTAATTATAAGCAGGAAGAGTTTCTTCTGGCTTTGTTCAGAAATAGCAGTATGCAAAATCTATTTGCCGACAGGGTACGTACTTCCATTTCTATGACTCCATATATATATATATGTTTGGTTTTACGGTAGCAAAATGAGTGTTTTGGTTTAACGAAGAAAATGATTTTAAAAAAATTTGCAGGTGTTTTTTATGTTTGATAGGAAACGAAACGGTGTGATTGAGTTTGGTGAATTCGTTCGTTCACTAAGCATCTTCCATCCACACACTCCGGAACATGAAAAGTCCTCATGTACGTGTCCTTTTGCATTAGTTAGTATCATGAATATTAAGCGTTGTGTTCGTATTTGAGGGCTTAAGCAAACCACTCTATAATGTTGTAAAATGGCAGTTATGTTCAAGCTTTATGACCTTGATGGAACCGGCTTCATCCAGCGCCATGAGGTACTAATAGAGTGATCTCTCTACTCGTAAAGCAAAAAACAGATACATGTTGCATAGAATTATGAAATCCTAGCACGTAAAGAAGAAGAAAAAAAAAAGATTGGAAGACATTTTATGTTTTATGTTTTGGTCTAAATATAGTTGAAGAAAATGGTGGGCGCACTACTTAGCGAAACAGACTTAGGACTATCGGAAGAATCCATTGAAGCCATCGTCGAACAGGTTCTGTTTACATATGCCTTTATATCATCGAAGTATCTATTGGGTTTCTTTCTTTTTTTAGGAAAAAACTTATATATCTGTTGTTAAGTGAAATGAATTTTGGGGTTTGTTGGATTAATAACACAGACAATGGTTGAGGTTGATACGAACAAAGATGGCAAAATTGATGAAGAAGAGTGGAAAGAGCTCGTCGCTAAGAATCCTTCAATCCTCAAAAACATGACTTTACCCTACCTCAAGTAATACTATATATACCAAATTATTTTTTATTTTTTTGAAACTTATATATACCAAAGTTTCTTGAAAACAATAAAATGATTCTTTTAATGTGCAAATGATCGCAATTGATTAATTATCCTTTTCATTTAATGAATTGCAGGGAAGTGACTTTAGCATTCCCAAGTTTCGTTCTTGACTCCGAAGTAGACGACTAAAAGTAGAAAGAAACCTCATGAACAACGAACGTGCCAGCGTTTCTCCCAATTTTATTCTATCGAGGATTTATTTAATCCTTCTTTTGTACTATGTTCCTAAATGATCCATATTTTAAGACTTTTACACATTAAAAAACTTATTGATATGACCATTTAACTATGTTACTATTAACAATTTGGTATTTTCGTGCACTATATGCAAAAATAAAATTAAAATTAACTTTTAATAGATTTAGTAATTTAGAAGGTTGGTTAACTTTTTCTTTACATTGAGTAATATATTTAACTATAATTTTAAATATTTTAAATATATACAAAATATTATTATTATTATTGTCTTTGTTTAGTGTTTTAAAAATTAATTAATTAATTAAAATAAATATAAATATTTGTACAATTTTTATTTTTAATATAATGATTTTAGATTATTATAAATAATTTTAAAACTTGTCAAAATATCTAAAATAAATTATCTATGTTACTATAATCTTAATATCATATAATAATTTTTAACTGCAATATTTTTTTTATTTTAAATATGGTAATGAATATCTTAAAAAGTAGTATACTCTTTGAATATATTTGTGTCAATATAGATTAACGTTTGGAAATGTAAAGAGCACATATAATATTGCAGAAAAGTTTATTTTCAAAATTCAAAACATTATAAAAGCAAAAGTATAAAGCATTTATTTTATTTAAAGTATATAGAACAATTTAATTATGAGATATAAATTAAACAATGAAACATTTTTTATAATTTTACCATATTTGGATAAACTTTTATTATGAATATTAAAATATATAAAATATATAAAAATAATAAATAAAAGAAGTTGCTTTTATTAACTTTTTAAAGTGTAAGTTTAATATTAATTATATTGTGGATTTAAAGTATTTGATTTATATATTCTTAATTATGGCAATAATTATATACTTAATGTTTTAAATTTTAATTTCTTTAATTGAGCATTGTGTAATAAATGTGAAACCATTTCATAATTAGGTATGATTCATGTCATCATTTAAGTAAACCATGTCCTCATTTTTTTTTGCTAAAATGATTGTGGTGATAACATGTAAACAAATCACTTAGTAAATAATGTCTAGGGGATAGAATGATTTTGCTCAATATTCATAAGAGTCCCAAAAATTAAAAATATAGCCATAGGACAGCTGAATTTATCGGATGTGGCAATTAGAACTAAAACTTAACTTTTTCTCTTCCACTCACGTGCGCGTAAGGATAAGTAGAGAACAAAATAAACATGTGTTTAATTCTTTTCTACCCAACCTATTTTATAGATGTAGTTTGTCATATTTATAACATAACCCAATGTGTTACTTAATTTAATTTAGTAAACTAAAAATTGCATATTTTTATAATAATACTTGCCTTATTTGTGGAACTCTACTTTAACGCAACGTATATACATTATACCATGACTACCACTAAATAATATATATAGTATAGTATAGTCACAGAAAAAAAACAAGGAGATCATCACCGAAAATTCATATGTGTTAAGTTGCATAAGTTTTGTAGAAAGTTTCGCAGATGGGGTATAGGTGTTGGGAGAATGTGTACACGGCTGAAAGAAACAATCCATGCTAGAACTTTTGAACTTAAGTGTAACAAAAGTGTTGGAGGCAACTATAAATGAAATATTTATACAACTAACTAACTGTATTCACCCGACTGACTAACTATATTATATGCAAAGTCGTATCCTATAGTATACAAATAAAAATCAATATGCCACCTCCTATATTGAGTAAGTTATGTAGGAGTTGGAAGCACAAATGAGGTGTTTCTGTGGTGCGAATGTGTATTCTGATTTAATAAGATAAAGAATACACAAGTGGTGAACATAAAAGGCTTGAAATTATTGCTGTACAATATGAGACATATATATGCTAACACAACATATGAAGTCCATTAGGTCGCAAATTCTACTATACTATATGGCATATAGTATACTCCAAAGAGGCTGATATGGCAAAACGTGATCATGACTGTGAGAAGGAAGCAAGCAAGAAGCGGCCTGATAGAGACAAATGAAAGGAGAAACCATTCAGAAATGATGTATTACGATCCTTACATATTGCTGGTCCGATTTAGGAGAAAACAAACCAGAGGCGTACTGCTGGCTACTTGCATAGCCAACAATTCCAAAAAGTCATCATAAAAGAGATACATAAAGCAGTTAATGCTATGGTGCAAGATAAGATTCAACCAGCCAAAAAAGAAGCAAAGCGCTAAAGCTTGGAAAGATGGCTGCAGAGACTCAAGGAGCAGATTCAATAGAAGAAGAAGCTGTCACTACCATAAGTGAGAACCGAGTTGCTGAACCAGAACCATCCAATCTTTTCGTGAAAATTAATTCAGATATTGAAGAAGCAAAGCTTAAAGACTTGGAGAAATGGTCGTGTATGTTCTAGGACGAGATTCATCAAAAAGATACAGCCACTCAGCTATCCTCAGTCACTGCATTACAAGACATCAAAGAGATGGCACCCGAATCAGCTGCTCATGTCCAAGAAAACCATTCATCTGATCAGCTGCATCACAAGGATGAACTACATGATGTAAATGTTCTTCTACATGTCCAAAACATGGCTGAAGAAGAAGTTAAAGGGATAGAGGCAGTTCATGAGAAGAAGCATACAACAGTTTGCAAATCAGATGAAAACCATGGTTCATTCTTGTGTGCTAAATTGATTCAGCCGCTTGTTAGCAATGAGTGCAGTCAAGTGGGTCAACGGAGGCATGACGAGGGTCTGCAACACTTCATATTTTATACAGGAGAAGAGACAGGTTAGAAAAGCAACAATAAGCAGACCTTGACGAAAGAAATGACAAAAGTGGAGCAGAACAATGTCGGTTCATCCATCCTTGAAGAAAAATCAGATTTGAGGTCAAATCATTAAGGAGTGGATTATGGACAACAACTGAATATATCCAAATCATCTATCTTGTTTGGAAGTAAAGTTCCAGCAGAGGTGAAAGATGCAACCAAAGCAACAATGAGGATTTAGAAGGAAGGTGGGATGGGAACGTACTTAGGATTCTCTGAAAAAATATGTGGTTCAAAAAGACAGGTTTTTGCTTTTACTAGAGATCGGTTAAACAATCATATCAACTCTTGGACTGCCAAGTTTCTGTCAAAAGGAGGGAAGAAAATTCTCATCAAGTCGGTCGCACAAGCGCTACCTACATATGTCATGTCTTGCTTTCTACTGCCCAAGAGATTTTGAACAAACTTAAGAGTGCAGTTTCAAATTTCTGGTGGAGTACGAAAGATATTAATAGAGGGTTTCATTGGATGGCTTGGGAAAAACATTTCAAAACGACTGAGAAAGGTGGTCGGTTTCAGAGACATAAAGAACTTTAATATCGCATTACTTGCGAAGCAACTATGGCACTTGTTACACCATTACTCCTCTCTTCTGGCCCGAGTGTTAAAGGGCATGAGTTACCGATATATGAACCCTTTGGAGATAAGTAGCTCGAACTCTCCTTGTATGGATGGGAAATCATGCAAACAGCCAGGGAACTTTTTTTAAAAGGGACTAAGGCATATGATTGCATCGGGTTTCAACACTCGGGTGTGGTTTGATCAATGGATCCTGACACAATCACCGAGGCTTGCAAGAGATAATGGTGTATGAAGAGACCCAAAGTTGTATGTTAACCAACTCACTGATCATATCACCGGGGAATGGAGATTGATCTGATATGATATATCTCTTACCCCGGAGAGGTGAACCTTATTCAGAGCATTAGACCTAGCCAGTATATTAAACCTGATGGCTTATGTTGGGTTCATACCACTTCTGGCTTAGACACAGTTAAAACATGATACGAGTTAGCGTCTTTGATTCAGGAAGAAAGTGAGAAGCACTAGGTCATGGAACCAAGCATAAATCTCTTATTATCTAAGATGTGAAACCTGATAGCACCAAGGAAGATTAAACATTTTCTTTAGTAATGTCTAACATGTTGTGTTGTGGTCTGCAGCAGATTATACGATACACATTGTGGAAATGATTGATCGTTTCCTAGATGTGGAGGTGCTGATGAGTCCATAAACCGTCTCCTCTTTGAATGTCCTCCTGTGCTACAGACTTGGGCTTTGTCATATCTCCCATCAGCTCTGGAAAAATTCATGTGTACATCAGTTTATGATAATTTTGATTTCCTTTTATTCTGGGCCCCGGCAAGGGGTGTCTCGACGCAGAGACTAGCCAAGTTCTCATGGATCATGTGGTACTTATGGAAAGCAAGGAGTGATAAATTGTTCAATGGAGTAGAGGTATCTCCCCTGGATTCTCTTCACAAGGCTACTCAAGAATGTGAGGATTGGTTTGTTGCACAAGAAGTTACGAAGTTAGGGAAGACAAGGGAGCAATCACAATCAAAGAGCCGAGAGGAGATGAATAGGTCGCACAGACGGAGATGTCAAGTATATGCAACTTAGGCGACTAATCAGTCTACTTTTAGTGGTGGTTTTGTTATGGAGCTGGAAAATAGGACCACGACATCGGATTCCCTTGGGGAAAACAAGTCCTCTCTCCCCTTCACGCGGGGTTCAATTGTTGCTCTGGGCAATGTGGACTGCCCTTCGTATGAGGCATGACACTATGCATTTCAAATCAGATTGCCTGCAAATGGTCAAGCTGATCGAAAAAGAATATTTTTAGCCATCTTTGGCTTCTGAATGGGAAGAGTTTATTGAAAACCGTTCTTTGATTACTTTCTTTTCTCCATCTTTTATTCCTTGTGAGTTTAATTCTCGAGCTGATATCTTTGCAAAAAGAGCTCGATCGAAAGCTTCTGAATTTTTTCATTTAAATAATTTGGTTTTTGCGGGGTTAGCTTCGACTAACCCTTTCGAACCTGCTTAATGAAATATGGTGTTTGCTGTACAAAAAAAGTAGTTTTCACTGTTTTGGCTTCAAAGCTTAAACCTGAGTATGACGACTATGAATCAGAGAGGTTTATAGGAAGTTTGAACAAAGAGAGATTAATACTCATAGAGCTTATTGACACAAAATGAAGATAGCTATAGAGCTTCATTATGCATAAATGTAAAGAGAAGGAAGCTTAGACTATTTTCAAGAACTAAGAAAGATGATTAATTTCATTAAAGGTTTTTTGAATGAAACTGCTACAATGGCAGCCAAGATTACATTACAAGATGTTTCAAAACATATTTATATAAGAAGAGTGACTTACATATTGACACATTTGTCTTTATTCTTACTTTCATAGACACATTTTGTTGGAAGAGCACAATTAAAGGTTTGATGTTGTTTTTAACTATTTTACCCTTGCATATTTAAAACACAAGTGGATATTCAATACACACATACGCTTTCTCCACTTCTGTATCCACCACCACCTCGTCTTCAAATCTGAAGCCATGTATGATGAATTTCAAAGCAGGATAAGTTTCTCTAATCCAATGTATGATGAATTTCAGAATAACCTTTTAAAAATATGGAAAAATGATCTTTACTTAGAAGATTGCAGATATGAAAATAATTAATCCTAGAAATGTTGTTGGAAGAAACCAAGAGAAACTCTCTTTCAAGGAAAATACATACAAAAAATGTTTGGGCATGTGATAAAATCGATGAGACTCTTTTTTTTTACTTTTCTTTATTTTCTAGGTGCTTTTGTTAGAAATATATCTTTGCCAGAAATCAAAATCAACTCACATATTTAATTCCAGTTGAGCTTATGAAGACAAGCTCGTCCTCTATATTCCATCTTCGTATCTTCCACCCTCACTGTATCCACGAGTAGCCAACACCATTGTATCCACCCTTACGTTTCCACCACCGGCTCCTCCATAACCACCCCTGCCTCAGTGGTCTCCACAGCGGCGCTCCACCGCCTTCACTGCGGTATCCACCGCCACCTCTACCACGGCTTCCACTGCCGCCGCCACCACCACAACCTCCACTGCCTACGCCACCACAATCGTCGTCTAGATTGCTTTTCGAGCTCTAATATCAATCTATTGATGGTGAAAAGAGAAGTGAGAGAAAAAAAACAGAAGTTAGAGAAACAAAACAGAGTTAAAAGGTTGGAAGAAATTTTTTTAGGGATTCGATGGTTGGTGGGAAAGAAAGAGTTATGTGGTCTTGATAGTTTAGGTGGGACAGGTTTTTTATATTCATCAAAGAGAAAATGAAACAATTTTTTTAGACACACATTATTTTTCAGATTGTCTTAAAGGGCAACTTAGTCATTCTAACTGGGAAAATTGTGGAATCAATTGTTTCAGTACTCCTGGGTGAAAAAAAAATTCTCGCATACTCCTCCTCTTTTTATTAATTTATTAAATATTTATTTATATAGGAAATTTTGGTAAAAGACAACGAAACCAAGAGAAACTTTCATAATTACAATCCAAACCAGGCCATTTCGCGGACCATCCAAACCCGATCCATAAAATTTGGATCTCTTTCTATGTAACTTCTGAAAACTTTGTAAGACTTGGTGTAATTGTAAACCTTGGTGTAATTGTACATCGTAATAAAACTTCAACTAATATAGATTGTATCAATTATAAAGTTATTCTAAATTGAACTAACTCACACTTTTAGATTTGCAATTTTTTATTATGTTATTGTTTCAACACATGTGTAGTTATTGATATATTTATTGAAGTTAAAATTTATAAATATTATTTTATAGAGAAAAACTAGAGACATTACATGATTCACAATCTATTTTACATAAACTTAGTAAAACTAGATTATTAGTACATTTCCTAACTCATAAACACAATTAATCTTCAATTAGCCAGTGACCAGCAGTCAAATAAATTTCATTGCAGAAGTACCAAGCTGCACATTACTAGAAACAACGATCACATCTCCACCGTGTTCTTGATCCACCTAAGGAGACTATAAACACCGGTTCTATTATTTTGGAACACCAACAATCATGTGACACATTGGAATCTATTCTTTCCAATAGAGACATAAACATCTCAGATTTTTCGTAAGCCCAATAGCCTGAGAATATCGAAGTAGTGATCATCTGATACATCCGATCAATAAATTCAAGAGTAAAAATAAGATAGTTGTGAACCAATCCTCTATCATCAACACTAAATGCTAAGTTCATCGTACCATCTACGTACTTGGCCAACAACAATCCTCTCTCACCAGCAAGATGGATTTTGTCCCATCCTTCATCAAGTAAATGGAGGACAAAGAACTCATACATTCCTCACATGTAGATGGCCTCTGGATTACCGAATTGGTAGCACCTAATCTTGAATGTTCTAACAGCATTGACCTTATCTATCCAGTTATTCAAGTGAAAGAGATCTGCAGATCGGTAGAAGTATTCTTCTCTGGCAACTTGATTGAACCCGGAAAAAGCAACTCTTGCACTACCGAATTTCCGGAGATGGCTTGTTGCTACCTTTGAGAGAATCTTATGAAGCATGGAAGGAGGGAGAGAATCCAGCTGGAGTTCGACATGGAGAGATATTCGTTTTATCAAGTAAATGGAGAGATTTTCGTTTTATTTATTTGGACAAGGTGATAAACCCTTTTATAATGGGGATGATCCTCGAGAATTCATGATCTTCTAACAGTGACGAAGAGATAAAATTTATTACCGCACTTAATGATGATTTGATAGACGCCTCGAGAAGACACGAGTTCAGAAGACACGACCTCTCATTACAACAACAGGCTCATGGCTTGGATTTGAAACTGTGTAAAACTTTAATCGATAAAAATATATAACTGTATATAACTAAGTAAAATTATCTGATTTAGATTGTGTAAATTCATAAAACAAAGAAAATTTTTAACGATTTAGCTTGTCTAAATTTATGAAACTATGTAAAACGTTAAGAAAATTAGAAATTATATTGTTCTAATTTGTTAGAAATACTATCCAAGATAATAAATGAAAATATTATTTAATGGATGATCTATTACCCTAACTACAAGTTGTAACTCTTCCATTTAAGGGTGATTTAATAGACGCCGAATTCGCTCATGATCATCATTACAGTTTTCTCGAATCCCCTTCTTCTCTCTCCCACTAAACATGCACAATTTTGTGGTAGATCAAGTAAGATTGTATAATTGTATAGAACTAAGTGAAATTTTATTGATGCTCTTAACCTTAACTACAAGTAAATCCGTGAATTTAATGATCCACTTACCCACTACAACTAGGAAACAGTAACTTCTCCATTTAATATATTTGATTGATGCCTCGAACATGCACAAGTAGGAATTAACTTATATTCTCTCTTGGATATAATCATCATTAGCCTTGCTTCTCTCTCTCTCTCTTCTGTCTCACACTCCACTAAATCCCATTAATTTCAAACTCCATTCCAGTAAATCTAATTAAATTTGTCTCGAAAGCCCTCCTTCGCTTCTATTTCTCTGCAAAAATCATCATTTCTCATCATCTCTCTCAATTTTTAAACACCTCCACAATGACACACTACAATATGCTTGATGAAGTTATGTATAACAAGAGCATCACAACGTAGAATTTCAGAGTGAAATTACTGAGGATCTTCTTTTTTTATTCTTATGTTACCGGTTATGGACCGCACTTAATTTATTTCTAGTGGATGAGGCTGTAAGTTTAAATCATCATCTCTTTAGTTTCAAATAACATGCAACAACGAAAACAAAAAACTTGATACTTAAACTTGGTTATTCAGGGAACAAAATGGAGCTCACAATAAATAGTAGCCTTGCAGATAGGTTTAGAGGCCATGAAAATCAAGAGAGCAAGTGGGTGAATATATTTCAGGTAGAAGTTGGCCATGCCTATCCAGGTTTCAAGGCCACAAAATCTCGATTCCACTAACTGCTACTTGGTATTCTCAAGTCCACATTATCAATCCTCTCAATAATTTTCATTACATGGAATTCAAGAGTATCCATGAAATCCCTCACATTAGCAGATTGGACATAAACTATCCCATATGTATGAATTCTAACTATTAAAATATATTTCAGATATATAGATGTAAGTAACAGAATCGAAAACACTTATATGGTAGATATAAAGGGAGTGGTCTTCAACACAGAAGCATATTTTGATGACCCTGAAATGCCAAAGATGGTGTTTTACATTAGGGATAACATGTAAGTACAAAAAAAAAACATATTATCCCAGCAAGTTGTTTACACTAGTATAATTGATACACATTGTTTTATTCATAATAGTGAGAGTGAGATAAAATGTGTGGTAACTTACGGTCATGCATATGCCTTCCGGGATCAGTTTGATATTATGAGGGGTCGTGAACAGGTGATTGTGGTGCTTAAGATGTGGAGGATCTGTGACCGTTTCAGTATGTATATTATATTATGTGTTTAATTTTAAATCTGTATAGTTTTAAATGAGTTAATTGAGTAAAACATTTCCTAACTTCATTTATTCATATATTTTTAGTCCTTTTGAACTATATCTTCAGACCGGGGATGGATTATCAGACTTCAGATTCAATCAAAGTTTGGAGGAGGTTGAGGAGTTCAGACAACCGGTCAATAACAATGACCCTTATGTTTGGAGGCACGAGGCTATAGGGCCTTTGTAAGGTTTTGTCTTATGTATTGACATGTAAATAACTCCTAAATGTTTTATCTTATGTTTTACCTTTTGTAATTTTCCAACTTGAAGTTAACATGAATTTCTAAATATGGCAAACTTATTCTAAATAGTTCCAACTGTGTTAAAGTTTTGCTTTTGTAATTGGGCAACAACGTAAAATTAAAAATAACTTGAAGTTAACATGAATTTTTAAATAAGGTAAAATTATTCTAAATAGGGCAAACTTATTCTAAATAGCTCCAACTTATTCTAAATAACTCCAACTTTGTTAATGTTTTACTTTTGCAATTGGGCTACAGCGTGAAACTAAGAATAACTTGAAGTTAGTTTCACTTTCTCAGTTGTCTAACATCGTAAACATTAGAGAAACTTTTTCAATATACCAAAATTTCTAGTAGTCCAACATTGTAAACATTAGAGAAACTTTTTCAATGCTTAGGAATTACTTGTACATCAAAATTCCTAGAACTAAAACAACACTAATGATAACACAACCTCATGATATCACTATCATCTTAGGCATTATTTTGGGACATTGACTCATTATTGTTGCTTTAAGCAATTGAACTTCTTCTTCTAGCATCCAAACTTGGTAGTCCAACTATTAAATCTCGTCGGTGAAAGCTTCATCAACCCATTTGAAGACATGATCGTCGTTCTCGAGCTATAACATTTTGTTCAAAAAATTAAACTTACAGCTAATTAAGAGAACGAGCCTTCGATAACTAAAGCTAACGGATGTATCCTTTGAAGCCGCATAGAGACACCGATAATACTGGCGATATGGATTTGACCTGTATTTGGAGATGACCTTGATGATGCTCTCCCTGCACCAACACTTACTAGGTATTCCCAGAGTTCTTACTCCTCTCTGACCACCAGTAATACCCCTACTCGTAGAAGATGAAGCGGATGTTATTGGGTTCGACATTATTTTTCTTTCGGGGTTGAGATAGAATGAGAGAAAGGGGATTCGAGAAAAAAAAAGGAAAGAGAGAAAAAGTGGAAGATAGAAAATGGGTTAAAACCAAAAATAAGAGTTTTTATACTTAGCCAATTGAGAAGGGGGAAAGAGTAAAAGTTGTATCCTATGATGATTTTTCGTGATAGAAGTTTCACAAAATTTACAGTTTTACATAAAACATTAAAGTTGTACTTTATATTTTTTCATTTATCTCAGTATTACTCTAATTGAATGAATGATTTTATGGTTATACCAATTATATTATGTTTCCTAGATTCATTTATCATATGATCATCTAATCATAAACTTGATTTTATGTCATATTAAGTTTTCAAAGAAGACAAGGTGAATATTAACGAAAAAACTATAAAAAGACAAAGTAATTCATACATGATTACTAATACGTAACGAGATGAAAAAAGTTTTTATTCCGATTAAATCATAATCAACACAAAATAACTCATATATAATCATCTTACTTTCGTGACTTATTAACAAGTTCTTATTTACAAACCTATTAATTAGTTTACCTATCGTACTTATACCAGTAAAGAAAAAAGTTTCACTTAGTTGCACAAACACATACAAATCTCACCTTTCAGAATACTCCACCTTTCAACGTTCCCATACAATAAAAATATTAAAACTGAAAGTGAAATGTTTACAACCTACTTCTCTTGTGTTTCTTGTGGCACTACAAGAAAACTGTGTTTTAACGAGGAAGATTAACGAGGAAAATATTTCCTCGTTAAATACCTTCGACTTTACGATGAAGTAACGAGGAAAAAAGCATTCCACGTTATTTCCTCGTGAACAAACGTGGAAAGTATATCCTCGTAAAGATAACGTAATATGACGTCGCATTTACGAGGATAACGTCTTAGTTACGAGGAAAAGTAATTTCGTCGTAACGTAGACGTAAACGTAGCTTCGTTTTAACGTGGATTTTCTTGGACGAGGAATTAACGACGAACCTTTTGAAACACGTTTTTTTTGTTTCATCTAAATATCTTTGCGTGCTTAATTCCTCGCTAAATCTCACCTAACCAGATTCGAAAATTGTATAAATATGGAGGTTTGAACCTCATTTTTGACACACCAACAAGAAAAGAAAGAGTTTAAAAAAAAATTATGTCCAGGTCCGGGAATATTTATGAGTTCCGAAGGTGGATGTATATGCATAGAGATGGTAACGGGAGAGTGACGAAAGAATTCCTTACGGGGATGGAGACTTTTATGCATCAAGCAGATTGTACATCGCTCGCCCAAGAAAGCGGTAAGATATTCTGCCCTTGTAAAAAATGCAACAATTCAAAATTAGGAAATCGTGAAAATGTTTGGAAGCATTTAATAAATAGAGGTTTCACGCCAAATTACTATATCTGGTTTCATCATGGAGAAGGTTATAATTATGATCAGAATGAAGCTGCTAGTAGTAGTAATAGCAACTTTCAGGTAGAACCGGTAGATCATCATTTGGTTAATGAACATAACCATCAGGAAGAGCAGATGGTAGATTGTGATAGGGTTCATGATATGGTAGCTGATGCATTCGTAGCTCATGATGAAGATGAGGAACCTAACTTAGATGCCAAAAAGTTTTATGATATGTTGAATGCGGCAAATCAGCCACTTTACAGTGGTTGTAGAGAAGGTCTCTCTAAATTATCGTTGGCTGCTAGAATGATGAATATAAAAACGGATCACAATCTACCTGAAAGTTGCATGAATGAATGGGTAGACTTGTTTAAAGAGTATTTGCCGGAAGGCAATGAGTCTGCTGATTCTTACTATGAGATTCAGAAGCTAGTCTATAGTCTTGGGTTGCCTTCGGAGATGATAGACATTTGCATCGACAACTGCATGATCTACTGGGGAGTTGATGAGAAGTTAGAAGAATGTCGATTCTGCAAGAAGCCAAGATTCAAGCCGCAAGGACGGGGACGTAATAGGATACCGTACAAAAGGATGTGGTACCTACCAATCACAGATAGATTGAAAAGATTGTATCAATCAGAGGAGACTGCTGGAAAGATGAGATGGCATGCCGAGCATACTCAGACGGATGGTGAGATGAGTCATCCATCAGATGCAAGAGCCTGGAAACATTTTAATAAAGTATATCCGGAATTCGCTAGCAATAGCCGGAATGTGTATCTCGGTTTATGCACAGATGGATTTAGTCCATTCGGAATGTCAGGGAGACAATATTCATTGTGGCCAGTATTTCTTACGCCATACAACCTGCCACCGGAGATGTGCAATTTACGGGAGTTGATATTCTTGACCATATTAATACCTGGTCCAAACCATCCAAAAAGGTCTCTGGATGTTTTCTTGCAACCACTTATAAAAGAGTTGAAGGATTTGTGGTTTACGGGAGTGAGGACGTATGACTGCTCAACGAAGACGAATTTTACGATGCGAGCGATGCTTATGTGGACCATAAGTGACTTTCCTGCCTATGGGATGTTGTCTGGATGGACAACACATGGTAGATTAGCTTGTCCATATTGTAATGGTTCGACAGATGCGTTTCAACTAAAAAATGGTAGGAAGACAAGTTGGTTTGATTGTCACCGTCGATTTCTTCCCGCTGGCCACCCGTACAGAAGAAACAAGAAATTGTTTAAGCAGAAAAAGGTTGTCAGAGACACACCTCCTCCATATCTAATTGGAGAACAAATTGAAGCGCAACTCGATTACTATGGAGCATTGAAAACAACTCCGCGTGGTGGTAACTGGCATGTTCCCGGTAATATGCCTGATTCTTATGGTGTTCATCACAACTGGCACAAGAAGAGTATATTTTGGGAGTTGCCTTATTGGAAGGATCTTCTCACTACAAGAAAACAATTATTTTACGAGGACAAATTTCCTCGTGACTTCCTCGTAAAAGGGGAGTTACGAGGAATTAACGAGGATACCAGTTTCGTCGTAATTCGTTTGTCGTTAAATATATTTCCTCGCCAGTTCCTCGTTAATTAGCTAGTCATATATTTCCTCGTAATGACCACGCGAAAATTTCCTCGTAAATACCACGTGACGTATCCACGTAAAGACGTCGCTGCCTTTCCTCGTAAACACCACGTAGAGTATTTCTCGTAAATACGACGCATATACCATGGAAACTATTCCTCGTAATATCCATGTAAATACGAAGAAAAGTTTTCGACTGAAGAACGTCGTTAACACCTCGAAAATATTTCCTTGTGGATTCCACGTCCACTCTTCCTCGTTAAATCAACGTCCAGTTTCCACGTAAGAGGCTCGTAAAATAGCTTCGAATTTACGTGGTTCTTTATTTTTCTTATTTTAAAAATATATTCAAATAATAATTAGTAAAAATAAATTTATTTTAAAATTATAAATTAAAAATTTATAAAAACTAAAATTATTTATTTTATAAATATTTATAAATAAATATGTCATAAAGTTTTACATTCATAAAAAAAAGAACAATATAAAAAAAAATTAAGCAGGGTCGTGCATCGCCTGATAGAATTCATCGCTCCTCCTCGAGACATCTTCCTCGTTATGTGGGACGGGGGCGGATGGCTCGCCTGGAACAGGGTTTTGTGCTCGCATGTTTCTCAACAATGCTTCCCATTCCGGATTTGTGGCGGCTATCACGTCCAAAAAGCCCTCCACTCCACCCATACGAGCTGTGA
>MU105642.1:236205-394067 GCA_012274485.2 Sinapis alba | reverse complement strand
TATGACATATTTATTTATAAATATTTATAAAATAAATAATTTTAGTTTTTAAAAATTTTTAATTTATAATTTTAAAATAAATTTATTTTTACTAATTATTATTTGAATATATTTTTAAAATAAGAAAAATAAAGAACCACGTAAATTCGAAGCTATTTTACGAGCCTCTTACGTGGAAACTGGACGTTGATTTAACGAGGAAGAGTGGACGTGGAATCCACGAGGAAATATTTTCGAGGTGTTAACGACTTTCTTCAGTCGAAAACTTTTCTTCGTATTTACATGGATATTACGAGGAATAGTTTCCATGGTATATGCGTGGTATTTACGAGAAATACTCTACGTGGTGTTTACGAGGAAAGGCAGCGACGTCTTTACGTGGATACGTCACGTGGTATTTACGAGGAAATTTTCGCGTGGTCATTACGAGGAAATATATGACTAGCTAATTAACGAGGAACTGGCGAGGAAATATATTTAACGACAAACGAATTACGACGAAACTGGTATCCTCGTTAATTCCTCGTAACTCCCCTTTTACGAGGAAGTCACGAGGAAATTTGCCCTCGTAAAATAATTGTTTTCTTGTAGTGTGGGGATATTCATTGTGTTCCTCCTGTTCCAAACCAGTGCCCACATTCTCTTCTTCTCCATATCCACTCTCACGCTCACCATAATTCTTACTATATGAGTTTTTTTCTCAACTCTTGATAGTTTCTCGGTTATTTGAACTATTTCCAATTCTCGGATGTCTTTTAAATACAAAATACTTCTTCTTTGCTCTTTATCCACTGATGTTAGATAAACAAACACATCTTCATCATCCAAAATATATGACTGCCTCTTAGGTTCCACTACCAATGGAATGTATCCCAAATTCAGCCTCTTTGTAAACGATCTATTCCCATCTTCCTGCATATCCTCTCCTTCAACAACGAATAAGTGATCTCCTCCAATGATGATGTCTTAAAGGATATAGCATACAAACGAGCATTGGTTGGAATCCATTCATAATCATCTCCAGACTTAGAATAATATCCATCATAATCAAAGTGTATGTTTGTAGAAGAAAGACACATATGCAATACAAAAAAAGATTAAACCATAAAGTTATACCTTGTTATACAATTATTCAATTTAACTTGTACTAAGTTATACCTTCTTACACAATTTTGTCAGTAACCAAGTTTTACAGTTTTCTGTCTTATCTAACCAAGTTTTCTCAACTCTTATAGTTTTAGTTGTTTTCTTCTCCTCAATTCGTTCAATAGTTATCAGTTTTGATTCTCGACGTCTATCTTTTCTTATGATTATACAGTTGTTGATTATCAAATTCCCTAATAGACAGACCATCCATACATTCTGATCCCCGATTAGTCCAGTCTAATTACAACTATGAATATTGTAAATTGGAATCCATGTAAATTGATCGATAGTGTAAGGTGAATTCTAAACATAAGGTTTAACGGAATATGAATTTAGATATATACCATGTAAAACAGAATCAATAGCTTAATGCTTGGAGCTCGCGATGATTGCGAGGAAAAGAAACGGAGGTGACGACGGATTTCCGATTTGAGATTCAGAATGATTTGATTGGTCACTCAATCTAATCAACCTTTCAGTTAATAGAACGGGCACTTTGGACATGAACCATCCATATGAAGAGTATCAGAATAGATAAAGTGTTTGAAAATTAGTAAAAATATGCTACAATATTTTTATGTCATTAAGAACATCTCAGGTTATAGTCCAAAAATATATCGAAAGTAAGATGTGTCTTTTCAAGTAATTGACTTCTCAAAATGTGTCATTCTCATATAAGAAACTACGTGCAAAAAATCTAATTAACATGGTCTTCAATATTTCTCTTAATTAAACAGTCAGGATCTAGCCAGTACATTAATACATATTCTTGATAGATCAAAAGATCTGACTATATTTTGTGCGAGATCGACCAAACAAAAAAATATTCTACCTATTAATATGAAGTGATACAAAAATACCACGAATCACCGTGATTAACACAATGCTTTACATCCCCATGATAATATATACGAGTCACCCCTATTATCATGGATCATATATGTAGCATCATCCTCTCATCTATCCATCTCTTGAACTTCGGGGCACTCCATGATGCTCTCTAAAGACGGTTCCCACGATGGTGATGATGAAAACGATGATGATGCTTTTATGATCATCTTCTCTAGCTCTACCATAACATCTTTGGTCACCATCAAGTTCCCATCATCATTCTTATTCATCTGAAGCAAAAACATATCCAATTCATGTCTTGTAAGCACTATCTTCACCTTCATTCCACCGTGACCATCTTCATCACCATCAAGTCTGAAAGACTCGTTTGCATTTTCTCTTACCTCTGTCTTCCCTTCTTCTCCTTCTCCTTGCCTACATCGCTCCATGCAGTTCCCCATTCTTACCAAATTGTAAAAAGAAAGAAAAAATATGACAAATCTCAAGAAAATAAAGAAGACGCGATTTGCTTCTCTTTATTTTCTTTGATAATAAGTGATTCCCAATGAGTGTGAAAACACATGTATATATAGATGGTCAAAAAAATTATATAATCAAAACTTAGTTTAATACAATCAAATCTTTTTGATGATTTTTTTTTTCAAAAGTTATTGAAATTTCCCAACGGCTCTCATTATTCTGAGTGACAAAGACATATTTGAAAAAAAAAAAATTATAACCGTGGAGATCTGGCGACTGAGGTCAACCGACTAATTTCACGAAACCTGCAACAACCACATATTCTTACCATTTAAGACAGCTTGGATGGCCAACGGAAATTGAACTGCGGATTCACTGTATTGGATTGTATCCCACCTATTCTTACCATATTTGAGAATTAAAATAATAAAGAACATATCTATGTTTTAAAACTATATATGATTTATATTCTATGAAGTTTAAACGTTGCTTTTCCTAATATAAAACATAAATAAACACTGCATTTAACTTATCAAACTGTTTGATGAATCAACGGCGTCATAGAATGATAAATAAATATGAAACTTTTAGAGTATTTTAGTTGAATAATTCTCACAAAAGGACAACCATTAGGTTAATGTCGACATCAACCGTTCGGACCATGTTGCCCGACAAAGTCACGGACACAATGCAAAGACTCTTGAGAAGCAGTTTTCAAAAATATAAAAAAATTATTAAAAATATCACAAATTAAGTATTATTTTTCAAAAATACCTTCAATCAAAAATTTACAAATATTTGGATTTATATTTACTAATTATTATTTACGGTTTAATATTAATGAGATGAGATTAAATTTATAATTGTTTTATAAATTCTTAAAAAAATTAGCTTAATGTTTTTATCATAATTTAGGGTATTTATAAAAATAGCAACTGAGAGGTAATCCTCTTCCAATCCACCACTCGAGTGGTAACCGATCAGGACCGACTAAAAGCTCACCCCTTTTATTATGGAGTGACGGAGGGATTGTACCGTTCGAGCCTTTTTCATGCTTTTCAGTCATTCATTAATGATAAATTTAAAAAATAGTATCAAACATGTGGTATAAATAAAATTTTCTCAAAAATATATAGATTTTTTGTTTTTATTTTAATACTCAAAAGAATTTTTTTAAGCACACTATGTAACAATAAGTAAAAAAAGATGTAAGAATAAGTAATTCAAAGTCATAGCTCTTTATGTGTTTGGATGTTCTTGAAAAAATCAGAATCACGTGCATGGACCAGATGTGAACACAAATATATCCTCCTCCGAAATTTACAATGCATAAAAGCTGATCACTAAAGAGACGTAAAAAATGAATTAGTTGTTATATGGACAAGTTGCCTATAATTTTAGAATTTGGATGTTCTTGCAAATTTCTACTATATTACAAACACACATTCTTGTTCTCTTGCAGAAAAAATAAAAAAATTACAAATCGTTCTCATAGATTACCAGAAATTAATGAAATGTGGGGGAGACAGGTTCCAGGTTTTAGGTATGACTTTCAGGACATCTTGAGAAATTATTCAATGGCCTGATGTTAACGTTCCTAATGTTATACGTGTAAAGTAAACTTAACAGAAGTAGTCAACAGCAAAATGCAAAAACGTTACTTTCCTATTGGTTATACCTTATACGCATCACCAGCTTTCAGGACAGTAAAAGAAACATTCATCTTAGTCTTCAAATTTCAATATGTATCATTTAGTATCCAATTAAATTTATTGTGGATCATTTGATTCTTAAATTGTAACTTTTTAAAACTCTATAAAGTATAAACTTCAGATCCTAGCTATCCAACATTAAGATTTTGTATAACAGTGGTCTTTGAGTGGCAAGTGAAACACACATGCATTCTCTTTTTTTCTACTTTTCAATCACTGTTCGTCTAGTGTGGAGATACTACAATGTATGACTCCACCTTTCAATCACTATTCGTCTAGAATGGAAATACTACAATTTATGATGCTCTCGCATGAGTTAGTAGAGATCTTCTCCATCGGAACTTTCCTCAACTTGACAGAATCGTCAATATCCGGCATTTTTTGGAGGTGCTTCTCTCTCTCCGCGAATCGGATGGATCTATGGAGCGGAGGACCTTATGAGAGCTCCCTTGCTTTGGTGGCTCGTGGGTATTACGGTGGGCGCTCTCTGTTGAGGATGATGGAGCGACTGTTGAAAACCGCAACTATTCATATGGACTTGTTTTTGAATGTTAAGAGGTTATTTGGTGATGGTGGATCTATCAACTAGTATGGCGGTTCCCATTGATTTGTTTTCTCCGGTTTGGATTATTCTCTTCACCATTTTGACCGTAGAGATGTATGCGACTTTTTGGACCTATGAGGCGGGTAGAGTTTTCAACAGCTTGCGGTGGTTAGAGTTTCCGAGTCGGATTTTCATTCCAAGGCGATGTTTGTGGTTGAGAGACGCCTCTGCGGGTAGCTATATCTTTAGTGTTATATGACGACGAATCTACGTGAAGGCCTTTAACACTCTAGACTTCGTGAAATCCCAGAAATCTGGTCTGCTGGTTACATGTGGTCAGTGGAGTTGGAAGTTTGTTTTTCCAGTCTTTTCGCACAACTTTTCTTTTTTCTTTGCCTAGATATGCTTGTTGATGATTTAACCAAATCATGTGTAAATTAGTAATTGTCGTTTTTACTGATTTGATACCCGTTTGTACTGATCGGCCTGTTTGAATCACAACAAGAAAGCATGTGTATTAATCTGACGGCCGTTTTCGTCGGAATTCGTCAAAACAGACAGTTTTCCCACAAAATTTATATTTATCCCGGTTCTCATCTGCTCTCCAGTATATCATGTAGTTATCGATGCATACATCTATCACATGATACGGTAAAACAAGACCAGCTACAAGTTTTTGAACCTCGTCATATGAACCTGGTGCAAAATTAACTTTTGGTAGAACACCTTTAACAAAATTAGCAATCGCATCCACCCATTCTTCAGTCAAATTATAATATGTTTTAATACCCATCAATCTAGTTGCAGATGTTAAAGGTGAATGAGCATCTCTACATCCTTTGTATAGAGGTTGTTTCCCTGCATCCAACATATTAAAAAATCTTCTAGCTTCTGCATTGGGTTCTTCTACTCTATAATGATCATTTACCATATGCTCAATACATATACCATAATCTACATCTCTCATTTGTTCTTCTGGCCTATCCATGGACTGAAGTTCGCTAGTACTACCATATTCATAATCAGTTTTTTCATGAAAATACCAAATTTTGTAATTCGGTGTAAACCCTTTCAAGTATAAATGAGTCCACATATCCCAATCTTTACAAATTTTGTTATTTCTACAAATAGAGTAGAGACATCTTAACATACCGATTTTTGTTTTCGGTTGTCGTTGAACTAACACCATGAATTCACCAATATCTTTTTCGTATTCTTATGTAAGTAAATTGGTGTTTGAATCCAAATGAGGTTTATCCATCCACCAACGAAAATAATTTGGAAAAGACATATTTTTTCGGATTGTATGTGTATGATGAGGAGGATGAAGTGTGAAAAAAAAGAATGAGGAGAGGTTGTATTTATAGAAAATACCCCTGATGTTTCTGACAGAATTTCGACAAAAATTATAAATTCATCGGAATTCCTTCGAAAATTAGAGCAGTCATTTTTTCGATCGGAAGTTCATCGGAAACTTGTCATAATTTTCATTAGAAATTCGTCGAAAACTACAACGGTAATATTTCGTTGGAACTTCCTCGGAAAATTCCGACGAAATTCTGACAAAAAACATTATTTTTATTTTTAAGCAAATAGTAACATAACAAATATAATTTTCTTCGGTTTTCCTTCACAAAAGTGTCAAAAATTTATGACGACTATGTGTTTTTGGAAAGTCGTCGAAAATTTCTGACGAAATACTGTAATTGGATGTATTTATCGTTCAGTTTAGTCGGTTAGCAATCAGAACTGGAAACCAAAGTCAGTCTCATGTTGGTTCGGTTATCCAAGGCCGTCTCGGGACATAAGGGCATCATTATTCCTGGTCTCTTAACCGGGATTCTTAACTCTTTGACATTTTTTTATTTTTTTTTATACTTTTCGGCTAAGAGACGGCTCTTATAGCCAATGTTCTAAAAATTGGTCTAAGCGGGCGCTTAGGAGGCAACTCAGTTTCATCTGAAACGATTTTCCTAAAATTTGATTTATACCGATTTATATAATTTAAGAAAGTTTAAACTGTTTTAAATCGGTTAAAATTGGTTTAAATCAATATAAATTAGTTTAAATATGTTAAATTAAGTATTAATATTAGTATAAATCTACAAATTTCTTTAGTATAAATTTGTATATATAATTCATCATAATATTTTTGTAATTAAACTCAAAAACTAAAATATATCATGTAAAATGTAAATTATATATAAAATAAGTCAATAATTCATTAATGCCTAGACCTCGCCTAGGTCCCGAATAATCCGTCTAGTCGCTAGTCCCCTATAAAGCGTCTAGATACCGCCTAGCGATTTCTTGAACATTGCTTATAACTCTTATTTAAGAAACAGTTCTTAGCTTTTCTTAGTTAAAAACTAAAAAAAACTAAGAATCGTCTCTTATTCGAAGCTAAAAACTCCGGTTAAAAAAACGGGGATAATGATGGTCTAAGTGGAGTTTATTCCTCTAACCAAAAGTGAGGCTAATGGGTTACAATGTAATTTATGGGCCTACACTAAAACCTAAATTGTGCAAGGAACGTAACTTATCCCTCATTTCTTAAGATGTAGGGAGGCTCCGAGCTTTTTGTGGGTATGGTGGGCCAGATTGAGCCGAGTATTAATTGAGCACTGAAAAGTACTATGAACCCAACTGTACTTTACAATGTTGTGTGTCTTCTTGATGGCTGTGAAACGCAACGAAGGCCAATTAGAAGTTTAGAAATACTTCATATACTATACTTTGGGAGGAGTATATTCGACTATACTCATTTCTTTGATCGTTGGAGCCGTTACTAATAATAATTGTGTACAATTTGTATAGTGACTTCTTGTTGTTGAGCTTAATAATTTCGCGTTCTACCCATTAAGTGACCTCTACTTTGTACTCTCAGATCCGATATACCCATTAAAAGAGGGTTATAATCAGATACAGTCATACAGAAAACCGCAAACCAACTCGAAATATATTTTGTAAATGTTATAAGAATCTTTTACAGGTTGTGGTGTTGAAACATTCAAAAGAAAGGGGTGACTTTTACTTTTCTTGTTCCAGCTTGAAAACAAAGGCACAAAAGTCTTATCTATAGAAGAAGAATTCAAAGTCAAGGGTAATAAAATTCAGATGAAGACGTGCTAAAAAACGACTAAAAATAAGCTGTTGTACTAGTCTCCGTTGCATATTAAATCAAGGAAATTAATAGTGTGATGAAATCAACAACACGTAACTATCATATACTATATGGTCTTTTCTCTCGTACGGATTTTGCGTTACGCGTTCAAGTTTGGACTATTCATATGATATGATCTTTTCCCATCTTGTACTAATAAGAGTGGTCCGTTATTTTTTGATAAAAAGAAAGAGTGGTCCGTTATTCATCAAACTTCAGTCACCTAGTTATTTAGGTACGAACTGATTTAAATGTGACGTGATGGAATCTCGTTATCTCGCTATAGTTTCTATTTTTATTTCCAACAATGTTGTCCACACAAAAAAAAATTATGAATGACCTCGTGAAATTAATTTTAACTAGTAACAAAGGAAACAAAATCAAATCTCGACTATCAGATGATCATGAATCATGGAAACAAAGTTAGTTAACTTATTAAACATAAATAGAAAGCTTTATAAATAAATATATATAATTTGTGATAACATATATAAGTATTGAGGATTGGTCAGCTACCATCCTGCCTTTCAAATATTTTTCCCCACTATAAGTTTATAACATTCCTCATAGGCAAATTTTAGTTTTTGTCTATTTAGACCATCCTATTTAGAATCTACCATATTTAAACTTCAACCCCATTTAGGATTATTTATTTAAACCTGTGAATTTACATTGACCATTTAGATTTATTTTAAAGAGATATAATTTTAAGTTTTTGTTAAAAATATTTATGATATAAAACTATTAGAATAAAATTTCTATAAATTCAAATTATAAAAATTATCTAAAGAGTGTTTTCGAATTAAAAAAAAAGTTTTCATTTAATTTTTCAAAAAAATAAAATTTGAAAAAATAAACTTTGAAAAAAAGTTTGAAACTGAAATTAAATATGTATCTGCCAAAAGTATATTTTCTTTTCTTTTTCAAAAATATATTTTATTCTATTTTTGAAAAGTATATAATTATTAAAACAATTAAATTAAAAGAGTTAATAGAGGTTCTATTAATTTAAGTAAAATCTCGTTTAATAAATGAATTTTAATAGAAATATTCATTTTAAATTTGTTAAACTAAATAAATCTAAGTAAACAATTGTTTATGTTAAAATCCATTTAAAGCCCCTCTCTCTTCATGAAGCTATATGTTTTTTCTTTACTTGATCTCGTGCCGCTTCCGCACTATTTGTTCCTTCTTTTATCCTTTACCCTGAATTTTGGTTTACCCCCATTTTTAATTTATGTATGGTTAGCCACTATGTATGGTTTTTTAATTTATTGATAATTTTAGAATGACAAATGGCCCCTTTAATATTCGGATAGCAATATAATCCTACTGTTATGCGAAAGTCAAATCTCAATCCTAACTATAAGCAACGATCGATCTTGCACTTGTGTGCTGCCAAAAGAACCTGGTAATTTAATAGTACATAAACAATTTAGAGGTCGTCTCTGTCTGTCATCTGTGTCACTAACAATATAAAAACATTTCCAAGCAATTGATATTTTAATTCTATATACTATAATATAGTAAAACTAATTCCAGCAACTTTTTTTTCTTTCTCTAATATAAAAATTGTTATTTTTCCTCTATATTTAGAGAAAAAAATAATATTTCTCCATTATTGAGGCATAATATTAACAAAATTTTCTCTTAATTTATTTTATTATCATGAATAAAAATAAATATTTTATAGAAAATATAAAATTTTATATAAATGAAATCATATTTTTTTATTTACATAATAATCTTTCAAATAAATCTCTACTTAATGGGATTTTCAAATTTCACCAAATAAAATGTATTATTTGTAAAAGAGAAAAAAGAATATATCAAAAAATATTTTAGAGAAAATAGAAAATATATTGACAATAAATATATCTCTACTATAGAATTCCACTATTTTAGAATAGAAATAGAAGAAGATGTTGAAGATGATCTATTACTTGGATCCCAATCCTATGCTTTTTTACATTTCCGTTACAACTGTATGTAACTTTTTTTATTTTTTGGCAACGTTTGTAACTTTTTTTAATCAGAATATATGTTATATTCTTTTCTTTTTTCTTCAAAAAGAGTTATATGTTATCTTCATTAATGTTGAGTTTCTAGAAAAATGTTTAGTACTTGGTTAAAACTTTATAATCTCGTTATGACTAGTCGATTATAGTGTCTCATTATTTCAAGTTTGTCAACTTAAATTCTGACGGATTTCATCATTACCACCCGGAAACATAACCTTTTCAGTTAATAGCAGTTACTGGTATTTGCAACAATTACAAAAAGTATTACAGATTAATTCAAATTATTCCATAATTCATAAAATCAAAAAGCTAATTTCCGTTAGTATTTGTGGTTGCAAACAGTTACGAATAAGTAAATAAATATATATATATATATATATATATATTAACTTAAATTCACTAACAAATTATTTTTATTTTATAAAACTTTAAACCAAAATTATTCACTATAACTTTTTAAAATTAATATATATACACATATAAAAATATATATGTATATAAATGAAATAAAATATTATTTTAAAGTTGTTATATAACTTATATTTAAAATAAAAAATATAATATTGTTATTAATTATATTATATTATTAATTATTATATATTATTATAGTAGTATGTTTTTGATATTTTTATAATGTTATAATGTATTTAGTAATTTATTATCAAACCACTGTAATATCTCATAATCAAATAGTCACAAATATTTTGCAAATGCAACAACTTATGTTGTACTAGTCATACGAATCATTTAATAATGCTTGAAACTACAGTCATCCACATCTAAAAACTTCTGCAACCGTAATCACAAACCTCTGCATTTTAACCCATCAAATCTTTAGTAAACATAAATAAAAGTTTTATCGGAAAACAATACTCCTTCTATTTCATATTACTTGTCGTTCTAGGTTTATGCACACATATTAAGAAAATATAAGATTTTATATATTTCCAAAATAAAAACACAATTACTTATACACCTAACCATATTTCAATCAGTAGGAAAAATGGAGAATCTTGTTAATGAATTTTGCATTAAAACTCTAAAACGACATTTATTTTGAAATAATTTTTTTTCCATAGAACGATAAATAATATGAAACGGAGGAAGTATAATATAATATATATATAATTTGTGATTACATATAAGTATTGAGGATTGGTCAGCTACCCGCGTGTCTTTCAAATCTTTTTCCCCATTATAAGTTTATAACATTCACAACGCAAATTTTTAAAAAATTCTACTTGCTTCTACAAATTCAACGAAACGATCCATCATCCATATCATATAACATACAAACTTATATACAGAGACAAAGAAACACGCAGATATATAATTACTAATGGCGACCGATCGGTTCATTGTTGAGGTTGAGAAGGGAAAAGAAGGCGTCGATGGAGGAAGTCCGTCCGTCGGTTCGGTTTACCGGAGTATTTACGCCAAAGACGGTTTTCCTGAACCGGCCGATGATCTCCTCAGTTGCTGGGATATTTTCCGGTTAGATATCTCTCTTCTCTAGCTAGCTAGCTCATGGCACAAACTATCTTTCAAAGTCCCACCACATGTTTGGCTTCACTGATATATTCATTTTTTTTTCTGAATTTCTTTTTTTTTTTGAAGAATTTTGATATTTTTATAATGTTATAATGTATTAATATTGGTAATTCATTATTAAACCACTGTAATATCTTAGAATCAATCAGGCACAAATATTTTGCAAATTTTTCTGAATTTCTTGGTTGTTACATTATTTCATCTTAATGTTATATGATAAGTTTGAAGTTTTTATGGTGAAATTTTATGGGTGTAATTTCAGTTTCTGAGTTCTTGGTGATGTTTTTGTTTCTGTTCATATTATAAAACTTTTCCTGTGTTTATTTTGTTTTTCGTTGAACATTTCCTTTTGTGCCTCTGTTCATTGATATTAATAACAACAAAGAATACTTTCTCCAGAAGCTGTTGCCTTTGTGCTATGTTCATGGCTATTAATTAATTGGTATTAACAACAAAAAAAAAACTACTTTCTCCGTTTCAAAATAATCTATATTCTAAAAAAATGTTTCAAAAAGATTATTTTTTAATATTTTCGATGCATGTAATAATTATAAATAATAAATTTCAAGAAAAATAATTGTGTTTATTGATTTTTGATTGACTACCTTTTGTGAGAAATAGTTAAACACAGAAAATAAAGCATTTATAATCAGAATTTAAAATGTTTTTTTAATATGTGTGAAAACTCTAAAATATGTATCTTATTGAAACGAGGGAGTATATGAATGCTCACTGTTAACTTATGTTTTGGTTTCAGCTTATCTGCGGAGAAATCTCCAGATAATCCCATGCTCGGTCGTAGAGAAATTGTTGATGGAAAAGTAAGAAATCAGCACTTAAATTATCCAACTTACAATCAGAATAATCATTTCACACAACTCGTACGTGGTTTGTTCTAACAGGCTGGGAAATATGTATGGCAAACTTACAAAGAAGTATATGATATAGTGATCAAGCTTGGAAACTCTATCCGCACTATTGGAGTTGGAAAAGTAATTACTCTCAACAACATTTTTGACTTATGCATCTACCTAGAGTTTCTCAATTATCTTTAACTTTATTGTTTTTTGTGGTCCGCAGGGAGAGAAATGTGGTATTTATGGCGCCAATAGCCCTGAATGGATTATAAGCATGGAGGTAATACGAGAGTTACAAATCATATTGATTGAGTTTTAATATATAGTTGTGGTTACCAGAAACTAGGTTTATGAAACGGTAATAAATCTAGTTTCTTGAAAATGTTTTATGAATGTCGCCACTTAACCCAATGTTTTTTATATAAATGATTTTAGGCTTGCAACGCTCATGGACTCTACTGCGTACCTCTGTATGACACTCTTGGTATGTACATAAATTTGTATACTCTATTGTTTGTTTTTCCATTACAAGCCATGTCATATATGTATGTATGTATAATAATTTTGGATCACTGAAGCTGAAACTTTTTTCATGAGTTAGGTGCTGGAGCAATAGAATTCATCATTTGTCATGCTGAGGTGTCACTTACTTTTTCTGAGGAGAAAAAGATTTCTGAGGTAACTTGTTATTGTTCAGTGATTTGATTAGGTTATAAGATCATGCAAAATCTCCATTACCTAATAATCAAAATGTTGTTTTCCTCTGTGGGTTCCTCTTTTTGGATGTTTCAGTTATTGAAGACAGCTCCAAATTCAACTAAATATTTGAAGAGTAAGCTCTTCTTGAGTTTTGAGTCTTAGATGAAAGTTGGTGAATGAAACAATTCCTAATTTCTTGTTGGAACAGATATTGTGAGCTTTGGGGAGGTTTCAAATGTGCAAAGAGCAGAAGCTGAGAGTCACGGGTTATCGATATATTCATGGGACCAATTCTTGAAGCTTGTAAGAGAATCACATATATGGATTTTTACAATTCTACTTTCCGTATAAATAATATTCAGGATTCTGAAATGTTTATGCGTTTTATGCTACTTGCAGGGAGAGGGTAAACATTATGAGTTACCGGAGAAGAAAAGAAGCGACATTTGCACTATAATGTATACAAGTGGCACAACTGGTGATCCTAAAGGAGTCTTGCTCACAAATGAGAGCATTATTTATCTACTCGAAGGTGTTAAAAAGTTGCTTAAAACTATCAATGAAGAGGTATATTGTTGTAATTCTTCAATACATGAGAAGAACTAATGGATTAGAATAATAAATTATTTGTTTCATTGTGAAAAAATGTTACAGTTAACCAGTAAAGATGTTTATCTCTCATATCTACCTCTGGCTCATATCTTCGATCGCGTGATTGAGGAGCTGTTTATATATGAAGCAGCCTCCATAGGATTTTGGAGAGGGGTAAGTTATATTATACATAATCTGTTTCTTTTGATTACAGAATATGTTTCATAATGAACTTTAGTTATATTATACATAATCTGTTTTCTTCAGGATGTTAAGATTTTGGTTGAAGACATTGCTGCTTTGAAACCGACTATTTTCTGCGCTGTTCCTCGCGTGTTAGAGAGGATATACAACGGTAAATACTTTGCAAGACTACTTTGTAAAAAAAAAAAGACTTGAGAAGAACATTACTAAGTCTTAACTGTTTTTGTTTTTCTGTGTTTTATGTCAAATTTTCAGGTCTTCAGCAAAAACTTTCTGATGGTGGTTTCTTAAAGAAGACCTTATTTAACTTCGCTTTCAACTGGTATATATTACCATTCTTAGATTCTAAAAAAAAAAAAAAAGTTTTATGATATTATGCTCTGTTTTTGAAACCCTTTGATTACTTTTTCAGCAAACATAGTAACATGGTGAAAGGGAAGCCTCATGAACAAGCAGCTCCAATCTTTGACAAAATTGTATTTAAAAAGGTGGAATTAAAATGATATATATATATATTCACATTCTCTTGACCTTGAACCTCTTGATTGTTAAAATAAAACCAAATCTTGAACATTTAAATTCTTTCAGGTAAAAGAAGGGTTAGGAGGAAGAGTGCGTCTAATACTCTCAGGAGCAGCTCCTCTTGCAGCTCACATCGAATCTTTCCTTAGAGTTGTCGCATGTGCTCATGTTCTCCAAGGATACGGTATGAACAGATAATGTTAAAAGAAATCCAAATGTTGGTCTTAATATAATGAAATCATATGCAGGTCTAACGGAGAGTTGTGGTGGGACATTTGTGTCGATTCCAAATGAGCTTCAAATGCTTGGAACGGTTGGTCCACCGGTTCCAAACGTTGACATAAGGCTCGAGTCAGTTCCAGAGATGGGTTACGACGCTCTTGCTAGCAAGCCACGTGGAGAGATTTGCATAAGAGGAAAGACTTTGTTCTCTGGATATTACAAACGTGAAGATCTCACTCAAGAAGTATTCATTGATGGATGGCTTCACACTGGTGATGTCGGTGAGTGGCAACCTGATGGAGCCATGAAAATCATCGACAGAAAGAAGAACATCTTTAAACTCTCCCAAGGAGAATACGTTGCGGTTGAGAACTTGGAGAACATTTACAGCCACGTGGCCGCCATTGAATCGGTATCAATGGGCAATCCGGATTTATGTTTTCTTTTAAATTGGTTTTATTGGAAACTGATATGTTGAAACATTTTTGCAGATATGGGTATATGGAAACAGCTATGAGTCTTACTTAGTGGCAGTTGTATGTCCAAGCAAGATACAGATAGAACATTGGGCTAAAGAACACAATGTATCAGGAGACTTTGAGTCTATCTGTCAAAACCAAAAGACCAAAGAGTTTATCCTTGGAGAATTCAACAGAGTAGCCAAAGACAAAAAGGTTTTATTAATGAGTCTAGTTTTTTTTTTTTTTCCAACAATCTTTGAACTTAAAAAATTGTTGGGTTCTTTTTTTTTTTTATTACAGCTAAAGGGATTTGAGCTGATCAAAGGTGTTCACTTGGACACAGTGCCATTCGACATGGAAAGAGATCTCATCACACCTTCTTACAAGAAGAAAAGGCCTCAGCTTCTCAAGTACTATCAGGTATATTCAAACTCATTTTTCACATTAACAAAGCTACATGATGAAACTTTACAATTATCTCTAAGCTTAATAATGTTTCGCGGTTTGCTAGATTAAATTGTCTTAACCTCTGTTCTTGTTTGCGCAGAAAGAGATTGATGAAATGTATAACAAAGCAAACAAGTGAAATATTTATACTACTATGCAGCCAGTGTGAAGAAGGAATGTGTTGGAAAAGTCTCAGGTTATATATTTCTCTGTTCTTTGCAAATCGTATTTGTTATATGTCTCTATGTTGTGTTACAATCGAAGTTGCTTGTGTTCGAGGAAAACAAAATACAACATAAGGTTGTTTCTGCTTGTAAACAAATGTATCTGCCTATTTTGTACTGAACATACTTTCTCCTCATATTTTGTGCATTTGTATTTTATATTGTGATAAAAAATTCTGTGTACTTTTCAGCAGCTTCTTAATAGATTTACTGATTGGTAAAATAGAACAACTATACCTAACTACTACATTTAGTGAGTTAATATCTTGTAGAAAATAAACAACTTAGTAAAGAAAATTCCAAGGGATGTCAATTTTTCAAAACGAGTTTTCATTTGGCTGATTTCATATTAATTAATATCAATAAATTTCAAGTTTAATCTATTTATGTAAGACAAACAAAAGATGTCATACGATGAGTATGAAATACATTTGAACTAAGTAAAACTCAAGAGTAACTAACAACTAAAGTTTAACATCTTGTGTAGATAAAATATACAATTTCACAGTTGATAACCATATCACATTTAAATTAAGGACTGTTGTTGAGTTTTACAACTGACCACACCAAGAAAGATAAAAACACAAAACGACAAAGGCATACACATGTTTTTGAGATGCAAGGAATGAAAAAAACAATCCTTGCAAAACCTCATAAGACACTATCTTTTTTTTTTATATCTTCCTCTCTCTCTCTCTCACTCTATATATTTTAAAAAGCATTGAACTTGGGAGTAGAAAGAGGATGAGCACTTTCACTCTTCTCTAAATTTTCTGAAGAGTCATTCACTCTCTTCACACCTTTCTTCCACCCTTCTTCAACCCTTTAATATTCACCCCAGAAACCCGAAAATGCTAAATGAAGATAAAAAAAAAGACCAAACCTTTTAACGTTTTTGACGAACCAGAGGGAAAAACCAACACTTTTGTCTCTTCTCACGACCTATACACACTGTGGTTCCTTTTGAAGTTGTTGTTGTCTGGTCAAGCCAACGTGTAGCTTGAAACCGCGACATTTGCGGGAGATGTTGAGTGAATGTAAACAAACTCTAGGGACTTTCCGGATTGCAATGAGTGCATCCACGAAGGTAAACCGAATGAGTTTCCTGATCTTGAGAGTCCCCAGATTGGTCCGTAGAGATTCTTGATCGAAAGGTTAAGACTTTTCAGAGCTCTTGGTGATTTGTTAATCACAGTTGTTGAGTATCTGTAGTAAGTCCTTCCCTTCGAGACCCACGAACCTGTCATCCTCTGAACTATAGCCACTGGACCAGAGGCTGCAGAAGTAATCAAACACAGTTAAGTCTCTGTTCAATAGACACACTCGTAGATTCTCATGTAGACAGAAGAACACAAGAGCATACCTCGGACAGGAGATGTCACTCTGGGTTTACGAATAGGCATTGGTCTTCGGACAACAACAGGAGCAGGAACCACTGCAGAGAGATAACAAACCAAACAAACCTTGAGTTCCAAACATCTTCCCAGGGACATTGGGATTATAGACACAAACCTGGAAGAAGCTGGCTGTAACCGGAATGACCACTGCTGAGACGAGCAAGAACACCAAGAAGTGGTGCATTGTTGTAAGTAGCAGGCTCAGTCTGCTCATAGTTGTCTCTCCTGTCAGCGAAATTGTCGTAAGCATCAGGACCGCCGACGATGGCACCAGTGAGGAGGTTGGGATCACTGCCTTTGCTGCTGAACCACGTGGCATAACCACCACGGCAGGTGACAAAAGTGCGGTCAACCTTGTAAGAGACGATGGAGGAGCCTCGGTGGTGAACTCTCTGAGGGAAATTGTTACCGTATCCAACCATATAACTAGTAGCTCTTGGGTTATCTCCAAGAATGTAATCAACCTGAGATTTAGCAAAGGAAAGAAGCTGGGAAGGAGCGACGTTTCCAGCAGAGCATCTCAAGTAGCTTCGAGAGGAAGTAAGGTAATCAGAGTAAACGGTGGTCAAGAAGGAAGCGCTAGTGACAAACTGCATGTTGTTCCAACGCTGTCGGAAAATCAAACCACCAGGAGTCTTCTGAATGTTTCTGGAGCCTTTACCCAACAAGGAACACATAAAGAAATCAGCTTTCTGTTGATACTTCTGAAACACAGGCGTGTGACGTCCTGCTTTCCCTTGCATCAAGAACTGTTCCACCACAAAAGCAAAAGGAAATAAACCGGTTTAGTATCAAACCAAGATTATTATTAAACCAGTTTTTTGAAATAAATTAGTTTGTAGTAAGTAGTAGTAACCTTGGCGACAAGGGTTTGAACACCAGCGTACTTAACGTCCCAACCGAACTCGGTCATGGACCAACCAGTACCACCCATGGAGTCACCGTTACGACCCAAGTAATCCAAGTAGAACTGGTTGTTGGAAGCTTGGTATAGCCACGCAGCTGCCCAAAGTAACTCGTCCTGAAATTAATTAAGTTTAATTATCAGAGATTAAAACAAAAAAAAACAAAGAGCATTAATGTCAAGTGGAATCTTACATTGTAACCACTGACGGATCCGTAGTATTTACGAGCGACGGTGATGCTGCTGTCGTATTTTCCTCTGTATTTGTCCGCGAAATCAAACAGCTGAAAATACAAAATAGAAATAGAAATTAAATTAAATTATGATGGCAAAACCCGTAATTAAAAAAAAAAAAAACATAGAAAACAAGGCTATTTTAGAGATTTTTGTGGGAGGTGGCGTTTGTTGAAGAATAAATGTGAAATTGGGAAAGGTCGTTACACCAGTATGGGGCACCGACAGCCCAATGCACGTGCGAAGGGTTTTTAGAAAATAAATAAATAAATAGAAACTGAGGATAAACGGCTGAGATTGATACGGTCACAAGACACAACCCACAAAACCCGTGAAGGACCGAACGATGTCGTTTCACCCTATAAAAGGGATTGCGGGGTCCACTTACCTAGTACTTCCTCTATATCATTATAAGTGGTTTTTAAGGTTTTTTTCAAAAAGATTAAGACGATGCAAAGTTTTAAGTAATTTATCTTGGTTTTATAAAAATAGCACTAAATAAAATTAGTCCAACCAATAAAAAAAGAGAAATTTCCTTAGATAGCCCATTTTAGTTTGTTTGTCATAAAAATAGTTTTTAAGGAAGAAAATGACCAAAATATTTTTTTTAGAAGCTAAAAAATTCATTTATATGCATTTATACCCCTAGGGTTAACTAATTTGGACTTTAGGGTTTAGTATTAAAGGGGTGGGTTTGAGATTAGGGTTTCAAATTTCAAAAAAAAAATAAAAAAATATCAAAATTTCAAAAAAAAAAGTCTATTTTGATCATTTTATTTTTTGAGGGCTATTTTTGTGACAAAAACTTAAAAAGTGCTATTTAAGAGAATTGTCCATAAAAAATATATATATTTTGTAATTGGTCACAAATTTCAAATAACATTAAAATTTGTTTAGAAAATTGAGAACATCACTTATTTTAAAACAAAATAAAAATCTTAAACAACAATACAGGGAGAGTATTATTAGTAGTTTTTAGTAAGCTTATGTGTTCAGATTAATTCTACACTCTAAGAGAGTTAGAATATCAAATTTGTTAAACTCCTCGTGATTGGTTACTGATATAGTTATAGCAAATCTCAGAATATTTCATTTTCAAGCATATATATATTTATTGCATTTAGAATGAAAACAAATTTAATTTTTAGATTTGTCATTTTCATCGTTAAATGACGCTGCTGATTTAACGCATAACATGCGCTGAAAATGACTTTTCAAGTGACTTTCTACTGTTGTGCAATAATAGCGTGTCTGCAACTTCCCAACGTAACTGCCGGTAAATTAACTAACATCACTAATTACTTTATGCTGAAATGCGCATCTAAATGCGCCGAAGAATAATTAAAAAAAACTACCTGATAAGCGTGAGTGAGTAGAAGCCTAGAGTAAGCAGGGTTAGATCGGCGGAAGACTATTGAAGCTGCGGCCATTGCAGCTGCTGTTTCTCCGGCGAGATCCGACCCGGGATTACTTGGATCTATCCGGTAAGCTTTCCTGTCCGTCGTCATTTCTTCCGGTCTCTGCCAACAGTAATGGTCGGTGTTGCCATCTCCAACCTTAAAATAATCATTATTATTAGTTGAGAAATTAAAATTTGATTACTAATATAAATTAAATAAAAGATTGACCAGTAAAAAATAAAAATAAAAAACCTCGCCGTAAAGGACGTTGGGCTCAGGATGGGCTTTGATGAAGTAATCAGTGCCCCATTTAATGGCATCTATGGAGTGCCCAAGCTCGCCGTTTGCCCCTAACTGGTTGCCGTATTCAATGACGCTCCACGCCATCATCGTCACCGTGAAAGCCATCGGAAGTCCGAATTTCACATTGTCTCCGGCGTCGTAATAACCTCCGACCAGATTCACCTGAGTTAAGACATACCAAACAACAAGATTTCAGTTTTGAAAAAAACGAATGAAACAGTAACAATGTCGGAAACCCAACTGTTAATCAAGCTAGAGATGAGACATACGCCGCTTGATTTGCCGTCGTTGAGACCGGAGTGAGAGCGCCAAGTGACTCTTTGGTTACGAGGGAGGACACCAGATCTCTGAGCTTCGAAGAAGAGAAGACTCTTAGACAGAGCTTGGCCATAATCATGACCGGAGAAAGCTACCGGAAAAGAGAGAAGTAGTAACAGAGCAGCGACGGATGCAAATTTCTCCATAACTTAACCAAAGAGAGAAGAGAAATGCCAGCGAGATTATCAGCTAAAAAAGAGCTGAATAATAAGGCAGACAAGAGACCGTAGAAATGGAAGACGAAGAGAGAGTGTGAAGACGAAAGGAGGAGCTGAAGTGTTGTATATATGGAAGGAAGATGGAGGAAGCAGGAAGGTACCAATAGACAGAAAATATATTGACAGTTAGCTTTCATTTAATGATTTATTTACTTTCCTTATTTAATTAATTACACAATGCTTTTGTTATTACTTTATTGAGTTTAATTACTGTCATTTTTTTATTCTTGTTTAAGCGTTGTCGGTCGAAATTTTGAAACTTATGTCATTGTAAACTAATCTGGAGGAAAATTGTGTCGTCTTCTTCTGCATTAATAAGAAATTAATTGGAAAACAATTATTCGTTTTTATTAACATCAAATGCTTCTTTTATGAACTCAGAGTAATTACAAAGAAAATATATCGTTTACATTTTTTTGCGAAAGAACAAGTTAGTACTCCATCTGTTTTTAATTGTATGTAGTTTTAGCAAAAAAAAATTTATTTCACAATATAAATAATTTATATATTTTAGTGTATTTTTAATTGGACAATTCTCTTAAATAGTCTTTTTTAAGTTTTTGTCACAAAATAGCCCTTCAAAAAATAAAATGACCAAAATAGACTTTTTTTTTTGAAAATTTGATTTTTTTTTTATTTTTTTTTTTGAAATTTGAAACCCTAACCCCAAACCCACCTCTTAACTCTAAACCCTAAAGTCCAAATTAGTTAACCCTAAGGGTATAAATGCATATAAATGAATTTTTTAGCTTCTAAAAAACACATTTTGGTCATTTTCTTCCTTAAAAACTATTTTTGTGACAAACAAACTAAAAAGGCTATCTAAGGGAATTTCTCTTTTTAATTTATTGGATGTTATCTAATAAATAAAAGAATATCAAATTCTTTATAATTAGTTGAATTAATTGATTAAATAATATTTTTCTTAAAAATAACAATTTTTTAAATATTTGTGTTAGACAAAATAAGTTATAATTAAAAACAGAGGGAGTATAAGAAAAGAAAGTGAAGAAATGAAAAGAACAAAGTCATGTGAGTGTGTTCCCATGAAATCTTTAGGTCTCTTTTCACATAAGGCGGCGTGGTGGTGAATGACAGAATGAATTCTTTAGGTGTTTACATTTACCTAAAGTACTACACAACTAAACTAGTTTTTTTTTTTTCCTCAAAAAAACTAGTTTTAGTTTAGGTTGGAGGAAAGTTTTATTGGACGCATGTTTTCCATTTTAGAACCAAAATCAAAATCAGAATTAAAATCAATTTTTTTTAGAAACTTACGAAATTTTGCTTTCAAAATACTTATAAAATATCATATTTAAAAATATGTTAAAACTTATAATTCATTTTAAAATAACTATTCTATTTAAAAAATATAATATTATAAATAAAAATAGAAAATCATGTTTTGTTTCTTTTTAAAATCTAAAATTTAATACTAATAAAATAAAGAATATAAATATACAAATATTAAAATTAATACTATATATTATCTTTATGCACTGAGGTTGAGGTTTTTATTATAGATATATCATATATATTCAAATATATTGTGTCAATTACTTACAAAATATAAAAAACATTAGTATAATAATTTCTTATAAACTTAATTTATATATGTATTTCCACAACTTTAACATGAAATCATTTAAAATTATTATAAATGAATAATATTTTATTTTTAATTTGAACCATATACTTTTTAATCGTAAATTTTGTATTTTTATATTTTAATAATATATATACATTTTCAACACATATCCGTTTTTTTTTTTTTTTAATCGTTTTTATGCTTCAAAACAATTTCGTTTCCGTGTACGCGCTTCCGGATACCCGCTTCCGTTTTCATATAACATATAACATAGGTTTTAGATTAGTAATTAAAGATTACATTTGCTATTATTATCCAGGCGTTCTATGGCAGGGGTGAAGACGAGCTGCTTTGAATGAAAAAGGTGATATCCTCCCAACAATACGCCCAAATGATCTTCTTTCACCTTTGTGTCAGTTCTCCGAAATATATTTTGTTAATTTTCTTGATTCAAGATACAAGAAAGTATTTAAACCAAGCTTACTAAATAACGAGTTTTTGCTGGATATTAAAGCAGAAAATAAACATGCAATTGGTAAGAAGATTTTATCAAAAGACTAAGAAGAAAAATGAGATTAGCACAAACTGAAGTCATAAAAGTTAATTAAAAAACAGGCAGAAAGCACGTTGACAAGCCGCTTAGACATTTTGTAATTGGTATTTTAGCAAACCATTCAAGTAGTTAACCCAACAACTTTTTTTTTTTTTTTTTTTTTTTTTTTTTTTTTTTGAACACATGTTAACCCAACAACTAAACACTCTTATTCCATTTTTTTTTTCGTTTCAGCATCCCGGAGTTATTTCACAAGTTAGCAAATATTTCATACTTATTTCTATAAATTTTGATAGAGCAATAGTTTTATTTTTTACTTATTACTATATTTTCAATAGAACATAGAGTAGTGTTGGAATAAAACTTAATCTATTATGTATTTTTTTTTAGAAAAAAGAAAAATATTTTATCTATTTTTTTTAAAATGCCATTTTAACATTTTTTTTGTTCAAAAATATCATTTTACATATTTAACATTATTTTTAAGATATGATCTCCTTTTTACTTTTCTAAACAACCATTCAATTTTTATTTAACTTATTTTATTTAAATATATTAAATGAAAATTATTTATATATTTTATTACTTTTTAATCTGCCTAAAATATGTCAAAGTGACATTTTCACAAAATGGAGGGAATATAAACAAGCTATATAGTATGATCTTTTTTGCAGGTAAACAATATGATTGAATCTAAACATTTCATTTAATTTAATTATTTTATTTTTATTATTTTATTTGGTTTTGTAAATTTTTATAAAAAATGTATTAAGTAATTTGACTTCTTAGGAATCTAAACTAATTATCCTCAAAAATATTTTTTAAATAGATAAAATATACTCCCTCCGTTCATATTAGTTGTCGTTGTAGAGAAATTTTTTTGTTTCAAAATAAGTGTCGTTTTAGAGTTTCAATGTAAAACTCATTAATAAGATTCTCCAATTTATTTTTCTATTGGTTAAAATATGGTTAGGTGTATAGGTAATTGTGTTTTTATTTTGGAAATATATAAAATCATATGTTTTATTAATATGTGTGCATAAACCTAGAACGACAAGTAATATGAAACGGAAGGAGTATGTGTTACAAAAACAAAGATAAAATATATATTTTATCGACTCTTGTTTGATGATATGGAGAAAATATATAAGAATTCACGAGGATACATTTTAGTGATGGCAAACTATAATAAAATGGTAGCCATATAAAGTTATAAAAAAAACCTACTAAGTCACAATAAGTAAATTTATCTATTATTTTGGTGGTATATTTGTGTCATTTATTAGGGTTTTATGTTTAAGAACTTGTATGCTTAAATAATATTTATAGTTATAGGTGTATTCCAATGATAGTAATTTTTTGTAATGACTTATATAATACATACAATGAGTATTTAATGTAAATATAAACCACAAATGATAATCCCCCAAAATATTATAATCCTATTTTATTATTATTATTTTAGTTTTATTATATTCGTACATTAATATTTTTTAAAAAATAATTAATATGATTTGTTTATTAAAAAATTAAGGTTAAAAGACTTTTCTAACATTAGTTGATAAAATATTTTTAAAAGCTTATATTAGTTAATAGTAACACACCTAGATATCAATATTATTGATTGACAATAATTACATTTTAAAAATGTATTAACGTAGAATGTAGGAAATTGTTTTTTTTTTTTTTTGTGAACACATGTAAGAAATTGTTTAATTACTCGTATTTGAGAGAAAAAAAGAGGAAGTAGTATTTAATTACTAGTACACGTATTTACAAGAAGAAGAAGAAAAAGGACAAGAAAGAAATGGGGTCACAACGGACAAGCCTCCTTGTCAGATGGCTTTATTCCCAACCGCAATCAACGGTCTCCCGCCGAATACCTATATTTACAATTTTACCATTTTTCTTCCTAATTCACTTCATCACAAATGTTCCTCTTTTATTTTTGATTTATATGTGAATGCTTTTTTTTTTGTCTGTTGAGCAAAGCAAAAATGTAAATGCTTTTCTTTTATGAATCAGATTTCTCGAGGTTTTGCTTTTTCTTTTGACCGTATATCATCTTATCTTTCAGTTTATTTAATCCTAATTTAACTTTATCTTTTATAGAAATAAATCTAATAGATGTATATCTTTAAAATGATTTGATATCTGCTAACAATATTTTATAATCACTTTAACTGTGGTTTGGAAAGTAAACTGACATGTAAGCAAAAGTCAAAGAGGCAAAAGCTCCGGTTTGACCGACTGTCGCCGGTTGAGTCACGGCCACGGCAACGTTCCACTCATCTGTACTTCTCAACCAATAACAACTTGTAACGTCAACATACTTTTACATGATGGGTAAAAAAAATAAAACTCTACGTGCCCTTGTATGAGGCAAGATCTTAGTCGAGTGTTTGATAAGACTTTCAACATTTAAAGGTTAAAACCCCAAAATTAAAGAGAAATTGCATCCTTTGTTAGTTAAAAACACTAGTTTTTCTCTGCAGTGTTTATTTTATGTAATAATATTATTTTATCCCTCAATTTAACTTTTTGTTGAAAGTTTTTTATTAAAATAATTATTAAGTAAGTTAAATAATAAATTGTGAATATTATTAATGCACATATTTAACTGATTATTTTCTCTTCTTCTTCATCTCTTTATCAAATTTATGTTTCTTCTTAATACATAAAAGAAAGTGAACAAACATTACCGGCAAGACTAATTGAATCGCCCACGGTACTAAAAAATGTTACTACGCCAACAGGAGCTATCCATAGAGTATTTTATTAAATTATCATTAAATTATTATTAACTTATATTTAATTGGTTTATAAAATAATGTATTCTCCTTTTAACTTTTAATTGATTATATTGTGAAAATTATAACAATAGTATGAGATCTCCAGCTATATAAGCATATAACCCACATGTAAATATCAAATGATCGGATTATTAAGAAAATAAATACTCCCTCCGTTTCATATTACTTGTCGTTGTAGGGGAAAATTTTTGTTTCAAAATAAGTGTCGTTTTAGAGTTTCAATGCAAAATTCATTAATAAAATTCATAGGTAATTGCGTTTTTATTTTTCTATTGGTTGAATTGTGGTTAGGTGTATAGGTAATTGTGTTTTTATTTTGGAAATATACAAAATCATATGTTTTCTTAATATGTGTGAATAAACCTAGAACGACAAGTAATATGAAACGGAGGGAGTAATAACATTAGGATATTATTACCATTTCTTCAGCGATTCATTTCATTCTAATCCCAAAGAAGATAAACGCCACATAAATGAAGGACTTGAGATCAATCAGTTTATGCTCAGTAATGTACAAGATAGTCTCCAAAATTATGGTATGGAGACTCCAACGATTCTTAACTGGTTTGGTGGCACCCATCCAATCTGCATTTGTGGCAGACATACAGATCTCAAACATTGCACATGAGGCATTACATAGTTTGGTAATGAGTAAAGAAATATCCAAAGAGTTTATGGTGGTAAGCACATATATGTCGAAAGCTTATGACATAGTGGAGTGAGCATATGTTGAAGTCGTTCAAAGAATGCTTGACTTTTATGAAATATGGATCTTTGGATAATGTTCTGAATATCTTCTATGACCTACACGGTTTTAAACAACTGTCAAGTCTTTGATTTAGTGGAACTAAAGAAAGGACTTAGGCAGGGGGACCCCTTATCCCCTTTCTTTTTGTCCTATGTATTGAAGGGGTAACGCAGTTAATGAATAAAGCATATCAAGATGGCAAGATCAAAGGGTTTCAATTCTCACCTTTTAGACCGTATGTTCACCATTTGTTGTTTGCTGATGATATCTTGTTCCTCATTCAGGTTCCCTGCAAAATTGTGAACATCTCTAGAGTATTCTTGATTACTGTGGAAATCTAACTAGTCAAGTAATTAATCTGGATAAGTCGCCAGTCTCTTTTTGGAGAAAATATTTTGGACGAGATGAAAGATGTAATTCACGAGGAGCTTGGTATTATGAATGTTGGTGGGACTAGCTCATATATGGGACTTCCTGAGTGCTTCAGTGGCTCCAAAGTGGACATGCTCAAATTTAATAAGGATATAACCAAAGAAAGATGCTCCACGTGGTTCTCCAAAACTCTTGCGCAAGGGGGTAAAAAAATTCTTATTAAATCAGTAGCCACAGAAATGCCAATCTATGTCATGAGTTGTTTCAAATACTAAAAACAACTCATGACAATCTTTCAAACGCAATGGCAAACTACTGGTAAAGCACAATGGAAGAAAAAAGAAGATTCATTGGTTGAGTTAAGCTAATCTATGTTTCCCTAGAGCGTTAATAGGAATTAGATTTGAGGATATCCATCTTTTCAACCAAGCTATATTTGGAAAGCAAGCGTGGAGGCTGATGAATGATCCTAATTTTCTAGTTTCCAAATTCTTAAAGAGCATGTATTTCAACAACTCCACTTTTGAAAAAGCAGTATTGGGAGAAAGGCCTTCCTTTGGTTGGAAAAGCATTCTGTTTGGGAAAGAACTTCTCGACTATTGACTCTCTTAGATGATTGGAAATGGAGAGAAAAAAAATGTTGGTGCTCACCGAGGATTGAAGATGGAGTGAAGCAGAGAACTCCATTCATGAAGAATATTATGGTGAATATTGATACGAAAGTCTCAGTTCCAGCTTTGGGAGCCTAATATGAATCTATATAAGAACTTTTATAACTTATACATAACCAGTTTTGACTCTAAGGTGGTGACTGATGTTCAGAAAGTCTTTCCATGGATACTCTGGAGACTATGTAAGAACCAAAATTCACTTTTGTTTTATTGAATGAATTTTAAAATGGAGGAAATGACTAAGAAGGTGTTTTCTGGTCAGTCTGAATGGAACCAAGCTCAAATAATGGAAACTTTTGGTGATTTCACTAAACAAGTTCAAGTGTTTGACTATAAAACTGATTGGATCCCTCCTCCACAACACTGGCTAAAATATGATATTAAAATACCATGAAATGCGAATTCTATGATCAATGGTGTGTTTTGGATACTGTCTAGGGAGGATAGCAGAGTGTTAATGCATAGTAGACGTTCTTTTGTAGGAGTTAAGTCTTGAATTGATGCACATGCTAATAGGTGGTTTTGTGCGATTCAAAGTATGTTTAGCATAAAGTTGAACAAGGTAGTCGCTAGAGTGGAACATTCTGATCTTTCAACAAATGTGTTGCGCCCACTGGTTTGGCTATTGATATACTATGGATTTTACTACCTTTTAGCCATAGTATAAGTTTTTAGATTATATTATTTGTGTTTAGAGTCTATTTTATAGTGTTTACAGGTCCATATATATTTTAGAGCAATATGGAGATTATGGAACATTTTAGAGCTTATGAATGAGGAAACTTGCAGATGTTCAAGAAATCATAATTCAGACCGGATATTTAGAAGAAGCATCCATCGACACCGCTTGTGTAGTGTTGCTCGACACCCACGCGAACAGACAGGCCCGATTTGATTCAAGACCGACTCAAGCCCAGAAGTTCCACATATTATCATAATACCCTTAACCGACTTTATATCTAATATTTATATGTTTTGACATTGTTTATACAACATACCACCTTACACATTTTTACCACATCATATTACTTGGGACTTTTAGTAGTTTTGGAGAGAAGATCAAAGACTCCTTAAGAGATTTTGTATTGGACCTCCAATGTCTCTATGTATATCCTATCTTATTCATGCAATTTATTCAGTCATTGATTATGCTTTTCTTAATTATGTTTGAGTACCTTCTTTGTTAGATCTAGGGTTTATTAGAGTTTTGATGAATTATTGAACATAGAACTACTACATTCACTTATTAGGATCCTTCATAGAATTGAGCCAATTGTTTGTGTGTTTAGAGTACCTAATTAGAGCCTTTAACTTAGGATAATTGCCAACTGCGAAAGTAGGTTCACTACCTGATAATAATTTTGCTGAGCTAGGTTGATTGGCATATGCGAAAACTGGTCTAAACACTTAACGAACAAATCGATCTAAGCGTTAATTCTTGTTAAAAGAAGTATCTTCGACACTATGTAGTATCGATCGATATTCGTTCCTTATTCATATACGAGAGCTGTAACATAAGATTTAAACATCTGATTAGACTCGCAAAGAGAGCTGAATATCTTTTATTATATTCAAGTTCTATGACGGTTCAGCACTCATCCTTAGTATCTATAACTCATAGTTATGAATGTCTGAAACCCTAAATCTAGCTTTCATCTCATATACTTTATAACCAACTGATGTACTTCTATTTGTTGCTTTAATATTTACTTGCCTAGCTTAACCTTAATTTAAATATTCTATTGTGCGTCCACGCTCCATGTAGATTTGATCCCTAAGTACTACAACCGATATCTTATTTGAGAGAGAAAGTTTCTCTAGGGTAATTTGTGGCATACATACATATCTCAAACATTGCACATGAGGCATTACATAGTTTGGTAATGAATAAAGAATATCCAAAGAGTTTATGGCGGTAGATTGAGATATGCCGAAGGCTTATGACATAGTAGCATGAGCCTATGTGGAAGCCGTTCAAAGGACGCTTGACTTTGATGAAATATGGATCTCTTGGATAATGTCCTGCATATTTTCTATGACCTACACGGTTTTAAACAACTATCAAGTCTTTGATTTAGTGGAACCAAAGAGGGGACTTAGGCAGGGGCACCCCTTATATCCCTTTCTTTTTATCCTATATAATGAAGGGTTAACACACAATGGATAAATCATAGAAAGATGGCAGGATCAAAGGGTTTCAATTCTCACCTTGTTGACGACATCTTGTTCCTCATTCAGGTTTCCCTGCAAAATTGTGAACATATCTAGAATATTCTTGATTACTATGGAAGTCTGACTAGTCAAGTAATTAATCTTGATAAGTCATTAATCTCCTTTGGGGGAAATATCTTGGACGAGATGAAAGATGTAACTCATGAGGAGCTTGGTATTATGAATGTTGGTGGGGCTAGCTCATATATGGGACTTCACGAGTGCTTCAGTGGCTCCAAAGTGGACATGTTCAACTTCATTAAGGATATAACCAAAGAAAGATCTCCATGTGGTTCTCCAAAACTCTTGCGCAAGGGGCAAAGAAGTTCTTATTAAATCAGTAGCCATGAAAATGCCAATCTATGTCATGAGTTGTTACATATATCAAAAACAACTTGTGATAATCTTTCAAGCGCAATGGCTAACTAATGGTAAAGCTCAGTGAAAGAATAAAAGGAAGAATCACTTAATGAGTTGGGTTAATCTTTGCTTCCCTAGAGCGTTAATGGGAATTAGATTTGAGGATATCCATCTTTTTAACCAATCTCTATTTGTAAAGCAATCGTGGAGGCTGATGAATGATCATAACTTTCTAGTTTCCAAATTCTTAAAGAGCAGGTATTTCAGCAACTCCACCTTTGAAAAAGCAGTATTGGGAGAAAGGCCTTTCTTTGGTTGGAAAAGCATTCTTTTTGGGAAAGAACTTCTTGACTATTGACTCTCTCAGATGATTGGAAATGGAGGAAAAAAAATGTATGGTGCTCACCGAGGATTGAAGATGGAGTGAAGCAGAGAGCTCCATTCATGAAGAATATTATGGTGAATATTGATACGAAAGTCTCAGTTCCAGCTTTGGGAGCCTACTATGAATCTATATATAAGAACTTTTATAACTTATACATAACCAGTTTTGACTCTACGGTGGTGACTGATGTTCAGAAAGTCTTTCCATGGATACTCTGGAGATTGTGTAAGAACCAAAATTCACTTTTGTTTTACATAATGAATTTTAAAATGGAGAAAATGACTAAGAAGGTGTTTTCCGGCCAGTCTGAATGGAATCAAGCTCAAATAGTGGAAACTTGTGAAAATCTCATTAAACAAGTTCAAGTGTTTGACTATAAAACTGATTGGATCCCTCCTCCACAACACTGGCTAAAATATGATATTAAAATATCATGAAATGTGAATTATATGATCAATGGTGTGTCTTGGATACTGCATAGGGAGGATAGCAGAGTGTCGATGCATAGTAGACGTTCTTTTGTAGGAGTTAAGTCTCAAATTGATGCACATTCTAATAGGTGGTTTTGGGCGATTGAAAGTATGTTTATCATAAAGTTGAACAAGGTGGTAGTTGCAGTTAAACATTCTGACCTTTCAAAAAATGTGTTGCACCCACTAGCCTGGCTATTGATATATTATGGATTCTACCACCTATTAGCCATATTATAAGTTCCTTTTAGATTTTTTTTTTTTTTTGAGTTTATTTTATAGTTGTTTTAGGTCCATATATATTTTGGGGCAATGTGGAGATTATGAAACATTTTAGATCTTATCAATGAGGAACTTGCAGCTGTTCAAGAAATTAGAAGTCAAAGAGAAGATTTAGAAGAAGCGTCCATCGACACCACTTGCTTATCAAACAGACTGCCCTGACTTGAATCAAGACCGACTCAAGCCTGGAAGTTCCACATATTATCAGTATGCCCTTAACCGACTTTATAATTAATATTTATATGTTTGCCATTGTTTAGGCAACATACCACCTTACACATTTTTACCACATCATATTCTGGCTTTTAGTAATTTTGGAGAGAATATCAAAGACTCCTTGAGAGATTTTGTATTGGACCTCCAGTGTTTCTATTTCTTTCCTATCTTATTCATGTAATTTATTCAGTCATTGATTATACTTTTCTTAGTTATGTATGAGTAGTTTCATTGATAAGTTTTGATGAATTATTGAACATAGAACTGCTAGGTTGACTTATTAGGATCCTTCACAAAATTGAGCCAATTGTTTGTGTTCTAGAGTATCTAATTAGAACCTTCAACTTAGGATAATTTAGAACTGCAAAAGTAGGTTCATTACCTGATAATAATTTTGTTGAGCTAGGTTGATAGGCACATGAGAAAGTTGGTCTAAACACTTAGCGAACAAATCGATCTAAGCGTTAATGCTTGTTAAAAGAAGTATCATCTGAAAAGAAGAATCGATCTAAACGGTAGGACTCGTATCATTTGAATAGTTTCTTTCTCATATATATTGGCTTCGCAACTAACAAACAAAATGTACTTTTTGTAGATATTGTTGGCCACCTTAAGCTGGTGGATGGACAGTCTCTCATTGAAAGGCCTGTTCTTGATGAGTCCGAGATTAACAATACGAGACATATTGTTGTGCACATTCGGATTAAAGAGTAGGTTCTGAAGATTAGATACATATATTGAAAGCGTTCTTCTTTGATAGTGTACTAAAACTTTCATTTTAAAAAATTTCAGTGAACCTATTCTGAAGATGTACTTGTGGGATGCGGCTGCAAAGGACTTCTATAAGAAGTTCACTTCCAGTGAAGACACCCCTTCTGTCCTTTTGGTCACAACTGTGAATCCAAAAACTCTATCGGGTTAGCTAACTCCCTTTGTTTTTGCTTTTATTGCTTGCTTATCAAGTCTGTCTTTGCCACTGTTAGATGAAATAAACTATCACATTGAATAATATTCTGTGACTTCATGTTTATTGATAAAAAATTAAATAGGTAACGTTCTTGAAATCTAGATTAGTGCTTCAGATTTACATTTAGGCGAACCTGTTAAAAATGATAAAGATGTATCTTATATTTTATGCCACCCATGGTATTTTTTGAGATTATGATTGGATTTGTGTTAGTTTGTGGCAATGATTAGGATTTTCGGTTGCTGATATTGATTAATTCTTTGTGTGTTTTTATTTTTCTAAAAACAGATACTATGTCTCTAAGCTCAATGGCTTCATCACGTGTGTTCTTGGACAAAGAAGTCTAGCCAACGATTGAGTACATGAACTGGTTCGTTTATTCATCCAACTTATAATATTGTTTTGTTATTGTTATCTTATATTTAGATTAGATAGGAACGAGTGTTTATTCATTTGTCAATGAGGTTAATACTTTACGATTTGTAAACTTTTCAGGTTGGGTCTAAACACAGAGATTGCAAAAAAGGTTAAAGCAGAAGAAGTGACAAAAACTGAGGTGATGACCATCGGGCAGATAATTGCATACTCAAAGAAGGAAGATGCTAAGGTAAATTCAGACTCAAGATACTTCTTTTAAAATCAAAACATCTCCATCTTATTTTATTTCTTTCGAAATCCTGCAGGAGGCTTCTTTCTTTTGTGTTGCCACTGTTGATGATGTAGTCCGTGATCGTCCATGGTACTACACAGCTTGCAGTGGTTGTCAAACTAAGGCCACTAGAGGGCCTTCTTCATTGATGTGCGCCAAGTGTGGGAAGAATAACATTTTGGGTGTACCAAAGTAAGTATTCTAGCCTTCAACCCTTATGTTTGAAATTTATTAATTTCATTTATCTTTGCAGGTTTCTTGCAAGGATCAACGTCTATGACAATAACGACCAGGCGGTGTTCGTCTTACTTGGTGATGCAGGGAAAGAGCTGACAGGATAGACATCAGCCCAGTTGGTTGACAACTACTTTGAGGTAACTATATATATATACGAAAGTCTTACTTTCATTCATTTTTTAAAAAAATCGAACTCCCCTTTGCATTTATAGGTAAATGAAGCAGTTGGTGATGACCATCAAGTGCCTGTTCCTCAAGTTTTACTAGACACAATTGGAAAGACACACAGGTTCAAGATCAAGGTGTCTGAGCTCAACCTCACAGGGAAGGTTCAGGCTCTTACAGTTACCAAAATTGTCTCTCCAGATGCTCTGCCTCCTCTGCCAGCTCCAACTGAAGTCCTATCCAATGGAGAAGATGGAGTTCCTCTGCCTACTGCAAGTGTTGTTGCTGCCTCTCAAGTGGAAGGTGATGATGTTGATGAGAATGTGGGTAACGTGGGTGAGGCACCGGAAGCTAAGCGTCCAAGGCATGACAAGTAGAACTGATGTGGATGCGAATGCGAGTGATGTAGATGGTTTTTCTTTTTCAGTTTATCCGGTTTTAAATTTCAGTTGTTTCTAAACTATAGTTTGCATTGCTTCCCTTTTTTGTTTGGTTAAGACTTCAGTTTTATTTTATTGAAATACTACTCTGCTTTGGTTAATTACTTATATGCATTAAGATTATAATCTTTGGCCTTCTTTTCTTATGTGAATGCATAATAATATCCTGTTTTTTTGAAAAAAAACAATGTTATTCTTTTACTTGCAACGAATAAATAAACCATCAACTCTAAAACGTAAAACCTAAAATATCAACTATAATTATATCAAAAATATCTTATAAATTTAATTATTGCTATTTAATACAATTTGCATATACAACAAAATTTGCATCAAAAATAAAATTTCAGAAATCATAGAAAAATATAAAATAAATTTAATGCAATGTCAATATTTAAATAATTAATATAGCAACATGAAAATATAATTAAATAAAATATAGTATATAATCCGCGTGTAGCGCGGACCGAGAACATAGTTTAGTTAAAGACTACACAATAGTGTGCATGTCATAATTACAGAAATTAATGTGAATTCAAGCGGTTTATGAATAAACCGTATAATCCAACCGAACAAATAAAAACTGTACCGTCGCTGATCGTTTAGCGCCTGCACAGTGTTTATACGTCAGAGTTGACCGTATTTTAGAACAGTTTAAGTTATTCAAAAGTATGTATACGTTTTATAATTGGGATATTCACTAGTATATATAAATAACTAGTACTAGGTGGTTACCTGCGAATTCACGGATACAAATAACTTTTAAAATTTTATATAATATAACATATTTATGTTTTTGGCATATGCTATATTATGATATATTTTTAGTTTTCTAAAATTGAATGTATATTACTTGGCGGTATTTTTTTAAATAAACAACTTTTATATATTCTATTCATTTTGATTATTTCATTACTTTTTAAAAGTAAAAATACGATATTTATAATATTTTTTTATTTTTTTATCAACAAAAATATATAGCTGGTTTTGATTTTCGTCCATTAAGAATGTAAATTTTATTTTCTAGCATTTTCGTATACAACATTTATTATATATAGTTTAACTGGTTTGTAAGTTATATTTTTCCATATAAACTTTTTTATTAAAATATAAAAGTATGAATTTAAGGGAAAAAGAAATTCAAAATCAACTAAAGTATAAAACTAAGAATATTATAAAAAGAAACATAACTATATATACATGTGTGTGGATTTCCATATATTTAATAATATTTCTAGTATTATCTTTTATATAACATTTAGTTCCTATTAATTTATACATAAATATACTTTCATAGTAATAGTGTTTCTATTTAATATGATAATAAGAAGTTTCAGATTATATGGAAAGTTGTGTTAGTTCTAACCATGAAAAATTGATTTTCATTAAATGTATAATACAACTCTGAGATGATAAGTTTCATATAAATAAAATGTTTATGAATTTGTTTTTATTTTGTAGCATAAACTGATATAAGAAGTTTTAATTATAAAAATTTGAATGTATTTGTCAACAATAATCTTACTCATTTAAAAAATAATAACTTAAGATAAATTTGTATTCGATTAGATTTTCTATTATAAAAAATCTTCAAATATATTCAAATTTTCTACTTTGTGTTTAAAATGATATAATATGGCTTTATGTTTGGAATATTCAAAAAAAATATTTATAATTGAATGTGTTTGACAACAAATTTATCATAAATTTAAAGATATATTTTTATTTAATGTAATGTTTCAGTTGTTTGGTAACTAATATAAATTGGTGTATGGTTATTTTTAGTTTTAGACAAAATTAGGACAAATTAATCTTTGAAATTTATGAAGAAAAAAATATTAGTGTGATGACTTTGTGAAGAAAATAATAGTTTGTGATTTGATTTTGATTTATAACATCTTTATAACCTCTTATAGTGTATTTCATACCTCTTATAATATATGTCATAACGTATTTCATACATTTATTACATTTTTATAACCTCTTATAACGTATTTTATAAATTTTAATAAGAAGTCCCATTCTATAATCTTTATGAACTTATTTATTAAAAAGACTAATTTTATAAATTTTATAAATGATTTTTAAATTATATATGCTTTTTAGAAAAACATAAAATATATCAAAAATTTTATAGAAAATTGCAAAGTCATTATATCGGTTCCTATAAATTATTATATTAAAAATATTTATAAATTTTATAAATATTTTAATTGTTAGAAAGGAATTGATGAGAGATTATATACACTTTCCTTAAATTTATAAGTAGTTACTATAAATCATTTTGTGTTAGATATTTGGTAAGTGTTATTAATTGGTTCTTAAATTACTTTATTTATTGATTAAAATAAATGAAAAATGAAAAACTCTTTTTCCAATCAAATTAAAACAATTTTCTGAAACTTGATATATGAGCGACACGTCAGCAAAAGTCACTTAAGTGATTTCTCAATTAATATATAGTAGGATATGTTTTATTGGTTATGTTCCCAAAAAAAAAAAGGTAATTCTCTTAAATAGCTTTTTTAAAGTTTTTGTCACAAAATAACCATAAAAAAAAAAATGACCAAAATAGTATTTTTTTTTTGAAATTTTCATTTTTTTTTTTTTTTGAAATTTGAAACCTTATCCCCAAACTCATCCCTTAACTCTAAACCCTAAAGTCTAAATTAGTTAACCCTAGGGATATAAATACATATAAATAAAAATTTAGCTTCTAAAAAACCTATTTTGGTCATTTTCTTCCTTAAGAACTATTTTTGTGAAGAACAAACTAAAAAAAGGACTATCTAAAGGAATTTCTCAATAAAAAAACTATATATTTGTGGTCATGTATTATATGTTTAATATTTTTAAAAAAATTTGATTACATATATACTATTAACTCAATAGTTTGATTAGTTAATATAATGTAGTTAAAATATAAGAAATTGTTGAGTACATATTGTTAACTGATTTAATAATTACAAACGAATATGTTTGCATTAATATAAAGTTATGAAATTGATATAATGCATTTTATAAATTAATATCACACTTCTGGAATATGCAATAGTTATGTCTAATATATATAAAAATATAAAATATGATTTGGAAAAATATATCACACAATATGTAAGTGTGATATATTCTTAGGTTCTTGAAAGTATGTACGAGTTTTTATAATTGCAATAAACACTAATATAATTTTTTTTTTTATATTGCAAAACATCAAATACTCTCTTACAAAAAGAATGTTAAATACAGTAACTCATTCATAGAATATTATTTCTAAAGGTTGGTCGTATATAAAATCCATTTGCAGTATTTGCAATTTTTATATAAAGTAATGATTATTTGATTTAGACTCTGAAAAAAAGCTGAGATATCATATCTCAGCATACTATAACTTAAAAATGATTCTTTTTAATATAATAAATGTTTTAATCATACAGTAAACGACACTCAAATTAAAACTTTGAATTTTGATTGTGAACAAGAATAATTTTTTGCGAATAAATTAAAAAAGAAGAGGAGAATGACATGCTGGTTTACAAGATCTGTGTCAAGTGCCAGAAAGTTTCCTTTTTATTTGTTGAGAACCAGAACTCAACAATAGCTACAACAAAACAACCTCCCACGTTCATTTTCAAGACTTGCATTGACCTCGTTTTTATGAACTCTTCGCCAGCTGAATCCGAAACTTCACAGCAAGCTCCATTTGTTCACATGAATTGAGAATCAAATCAATCAAGAGCATTTTCAATCCATCTCTATTTTTATTTTTATTATAATATTTAGAAGAAAAATCATTCCAATTCATTTTTAAAATAAAAATTACTATTTTTTATTTTTAAATGAAAAATATATTTTTTATATTTTATTTTATATTTGAAAATTTTCATTTTTAAAAACTATATTGAACAAAAATTCATCCCTATTATAATATTCATCTATTTTAAAGGTAAATATATAAAAAAATATTAAAAATGGTTTAACATAACTGGATTTTTGTTTTTAGTTATTACTTACTGAAGAACAGAAGTCATACTCTATTTTTTTCTTTTATTTTATTTTCTTTTCTTTGGATATAAATAAAACTTTCTGTATTTGTTATTTTCTTTAGGACTACATTATGATACGTCAGTCACAGGACCCATCAGTCACCATAAAGATAATTGGAATGAAACGGATCGTATAAGATTTCATTGATGCTTTAAAATTTTCAAAAACTAGAAAAAATAAGAAATTATTATAATCTCTTTTTCTGGTCAAATGAAAATATTATAATTCAGTTGGTATTTGTGATAAAGACACCCACAAATGCTTTGGCTTACAATTATATCAAATCAGATCCAAAGGGTAGGGACTACATAGATTACATAAAAATCAAATATAATTTTTAGGTAGTACCTTATGCAAGTATCTTCCCCTGTTTCAATATAATCTATATTTTAAAACCAAAAAATTTACGATATTTTAATATATTTTTATAATAGTTATAAATTATAAACTTCAATAAAATTACTATGTTTACTGAATTTTGATTAGACAAAATTATGAAAATAATTATTTATAAGATAAAACATTTATAATCCAAATTTAAAATATTTTTGTAATATATATAAAAGCTCTAATATATATATATATATATATATATATATTACATATATATACTTTTATGAAAGAAATGTTTGTTAATTGTTGACATACTACATAGTTAAGACTAATGATCTTTTATTTTGAAGGAAAACATAAAAAAAGAGGAAAATTATTTTGATGATGCATCATTTTAATGGAAATATGAGTTTATAAGTAATATTTTTCCAAATTAAAAAGGGCAATTCTCTTAAATAGCCATTTTTAAGTTTTTGTCACAAAAATAGCCCACAAAAAATAAAATGACCAAAATAGACTTCTTTTTTTTGAAAATTTGATTTTTTATTTTTTTTTTGAAATTTGAAACCCTAACCCCAAACCCACCCCTTAACTCTAAACCCTAAAGTCCAAATTAGTTAACCCTAGGGATATAAATGTATATAAATGCTTTTTTTAGCTTCAAAACAAAACATTTTGGTCATTTTCTCATTTAAAAACTATTTTTGTGACAAACAAACTAAAATGAGCTATCTAAGAAAATTTCTCAATTAAAAATACTATTTGCAAACTCATTTTAGTATTTTATTTATAAATTGCCTCTTCAATTTTATTTATTGTTTTGTTTTGTATCTAAATTTTTTTAATATTTGTGTTTTACAATTTAACAAAATTATTAGTATTTACATAATACAATTATAAATTTATAAAAATAATTATTATTCTAAATTTAGGTATATATATAATAAAGATATAGTTAAAACAAATAATTGGGTTAAATTTGTAAAAAAATTTAAATAAATAACCATTATTAGAATTAATAATAAGTATTATAATAAAATATATTTATATATTTTTTGAGAGAAAAATGAAAGAAACTATTGGAATACAATCATAAACTTATTTTAAATTCATCTCATTTTGAAGGAAAATAAAATGTAACAATTGGAAAGAACTTAAAAGCATCATTAGTGGTAAAATGACTTTTGGAGTATCTTATGAACAAAATATTAGTAGTTTTAATTTTGTTAAATTTTGTAATTAAACTTTTAAACAAAAACAAATTCTAACCAATTGTATACTGGCAAGTACACTTATAGTTTTTAGCAATTTTTAAGAGTATGTTCATAAAGAAATGTATTTTTTTTCATCAGTAGATTATATTAAATCAAAATGGAATCAATACAACACCAACAGATAAAAAAACTCTCTGTGGTTAGCTAAACCGGCAGAAGACAAAGATGTCTTCGGACACTAGAACCTATTACGGGGCAGCAAACAAGAACGAAGCAAATTACAGCCTCAACACAAGTAACTAAACTTCCAACCTCTAGAATAAGTCTAACAACAACAGTAAGGATGACTAGTTTTTAAAGAATCTATGGCAACAGTAAGGAAATATCATCGGCCAAACCACCGCTAAACCACCTCCTCCTAACACAACGAAGATCACCTCAAGAACCAAGTAACAAAGCTTCATAAACCGGCAAGTTAGAATCAATCAAAGATTCAGATGAGTACTTCCGTAAGCGGCTGGGTCTTCATTGACCATTGAAAGCCTAGGAAAGAAGCCACACAAACAACAAATCTCCACGAGATTTGAACAGACAATTAGAGCGAGGTCCACCTAATTTGGACGATGAGCACATGCCAAGAACGGCAAGAGAGTGGACTAGATAGAAGCCACAACAGACTCCACACAGATTGCCTACACTTGAAAAGAAGAGACCATCCCAGAAGTGAAGAAGAAACGCAACATCAACCGAACAAAATAAATCGAGACTGAGGTTTGAAAACAAAAGTCTTTGCAGTTAAACTACATAGCCGTCTCAATTTAATTTTGGACATGTTCAAAAATATTAACAATATTTTTTAACAATATAATAAAATAGTTTAACTATATGTATATATATTAAATATTTTTAAAAATCACTATACTCTAAATTTATATATATATATCTAAAATTTTACAATTTTAGACTATAATTTAGATATTTATTTTAAAATTTCTTAATTATTTTTATTTTTTTATTTGGATCATGTTTGACCGCTTTACTTGTACATATTATTAGACGGCCATGTTAAACTATATCGTAAATCGATAGATCCATAACGTAGCAAATACCCAACCAAATTAGAAAGCGCAGGTCGATTTGAAGTGAGCGAGTCTTCTTCCAAAACATAAGTGAAGTTACACACCGACAAAGCACAAACCAAAGGTAATGGATACACAAACTACAACCTAATAGAGAAAAAGTGAATTAGACTGGCGGTGGCGTTATCGGAGTCGCCACGCACCGGTCAATCGGACTTACAAAATCACCACGAGAGTTACAGATAAGGGAGACGTCTCGGCTTTTTTTTAGGTTTTCGTTCTATAAATTTTTTGATAATCCAATTTTTTTGAAAACGTACCTCCTTTCTCACTCTTACTTTTATTTTTATTTTTTAATACTTTAATAACAAATGAAGTGGTAATAGACATGCGCTGCGGGTAGCCTAACTATACACATTATTAACTGTGCTGAAGTGTAGCTAGTTTGGACTTTGATGAATGTCCAGTAAAGCATTAATTAGATCTGATCATACGTTGACCTACAAAATTTAACATAGTGCGAAATAAATACAGAATAGTATTCCCTCCGTTTCATATTACTAGTCATTGTAGAGAAAAAAATTCGTTTCAAAATAAATGTCATTTTAGAGTTTTAATACAAAATTTATTAATAAGATTCTCTATTTTATTTTTTTATTGGTTGAAATATGGTTAGGTGTATAGGTAATTGTGTTTTTATTTTGGAAATATACAAAATTATATATTTTCTTAATATGTGTGTATAAACCTAGAACGATAAATAATATAAAATGGAGGGAGTAGAATGATATTGGATACTAATTGCTTCCACCTTTGCACTCTGAATCACGTAACAATAATAATGTTACATCATCATATCATGGATCACCGATAATTTTGTCAATGATAGATAATCCATTGCCAATCATGTGGTTACATTACTAGCTGGTTGTGATTTATTTGGCAGCATATGTTAATTCCAACCTCAATCAATCGCTGGCAACATTTACTATTTCATCACATGATATCTTTTAGTTTATCCGCATAATCGTGTACATAAAATCACTGGTTAGTAATCAGTTCTTTTTTGACATCAGTAATCAGTTTAGAATTCTTAATTAAATGGTGATATCCTATTAATAATCTTTTGACTTTTGAGTTTCGGTCTGTATTCACAATAATTTTAAATTTGATTTTTTTTAAACTAAATTATTACTCTTCCCGTTTCACAAAGAGTGTTATTTTGACATTTTCACACTTATTAAGAAATTGATTGAAATATATTTGTGTTTTCATTAATGTTAACTATTTAACCAATACATCTTAGATAAATAAATTTATTTATAAGATCAATGCACTTATTTTTAGGTTCACTCCATAGGGTGAACTTAAAAGTTCATCACCCAATAATAAATTGACATATCATATTGTATTTTTAAAATAAAAATAGAAAAAGAAATAGAAAATGCTGAAAATTACAAAAAAATGAAAATTTTATTTTTAACATTGTTAACACCGGTAAAACCCTAAATCTTAAATACTAGACTCTAAATCTTAAATACAAAACTATAAACCCTTGAAACCCTAAATCCTAAATACTAGACTCTAAACCCTAAACAGTAAACCTAAACCTTTGGGTAAACCCTAAACCCTTGAATTTTTTTTGAAACTAAAAATTACTCCCTCCGTTTCGCAAAGAGTGTCGTTTTAGAGAAAAATTTTCGTTACAAAATAAGTGTCGTTTTAGGATTTCAATGCATAATTTATTGATTTTATTTTCCAGTTTAATTTTTTATTGGTTGAAATATGATTAGGTGTATGGGTAATGATGTTTTTCTATAGAAAATATGCAAAATTAAATATTTTCTTAATCTGTGTGCAAAAAAACTAAAACAACACTTATTATGAAATAGAGGGAGTATTATTATTTAGTCTATTTGAAATTTGAATTTTGGCTCATGTGATTAAGATAGTGAGCTGTAATAGTCGATCGGTCTACTTCTTAACATTAATCAGAAAATAATCCAAATTTGTCTTAGATGATATTGTACGTTTTCAAATTAGTCCACTTAGATAATCAGTTCAAAAGCCACGAACAATCATGCAATTTATATTAACAAAAGTGACGTAAAAAAAGAACATGGACAGGATTAAATTTGATACGCACGTGGACGCGTAGGGTAAACAAAATGTGTCGGTCGGTTTAAATTCCGGTTAATAAATTATTTGGTTTGGATTTTACTGACCGACAACTATCCCGCGATCACCGGTAACAAACTTGGAGAATTCGATCGTAACCGTTCAATAAAAAGGGTTCCACAAGCGCGAGTTTCCATCGAACGTTCCATGTGAAGTGAGACAAGAAGGGAGTCGTGTCTAGTTAAGAAGGCGAGACGTTTCTTCTCATGTGCACACGTGCAAGCTGACAGACGAAAGTGGTCCCCTACCACGTGAGCTTTGTGACGACCTTCATTTGACAGAGCAACGTGGTGGTCTCCGGCGGCGCTTCACTTTGACGTTAACGTTAACATTAAACCCATAAGGTTATTTTTTGTTGTATTCACTACATCTCTATTATATCATTCAAACAATATTTACATCTTTTAACATTAACATCCAAATATTTAAATTAAATAAATATCAAACATTTTTAAGTTTATAAGATATAAATAAAAATATTATTACAATTCGAATAAACTTTCCAAAACTGGTGATCCAGTTTGGTACCAAAAATTTAATAGATACAAAATACTTAAAATATAAATTAAATATTACGTTTTTTGTTCTATTTAATTTAAATTAAATATTGAAAATATAATTTGTATTTTTATTGTAAAAGAATTTTTAGTTAAATTTAGTTTAAGAAGAAATATATATAAATTTAAAATTTTCTTACAAACTAAATTTAATATTTAAAATTATAAAAATATTATAATATTATCAATAAGCAAATAAAATTAATTTATAATCATATTTTATTTTAAATTATTTTTTATCAAAACCACATCACTTTTCATCATAACTGTACTATTTTTTTTATTAAATTCGTATTTATCTAGTAAATCGCATGAATCGCAGGTAGATCATACTATACTTTAATTTTGGTCTGTTTGTATTAAAAGATTGCAGTTACCATTAAAACCTATATGTAAGAGTTTCAATTAATTCAAGTTTTTGGCTATAATCTTCAATGTCGTTTTAAGTTTCGTTTTAAGTTTTAACCCACACAATAATGTGAAATAATGAACAAACATTATATATATATATATATATATATATATTATAAAATAATAAAATAAAAATATATCGAAAAGAGAGGAGAAAGGAGAAGATCAGATAACACTTTTTTCCTTTTCCGTAACCATGCTAGATAACTGCTGGATGATAGGTTTCTCATATAAAGGAAATTTTTTTTCGTGGGTGGAAAAAAGACACTCGGAAGAGGTGAAATGCAAACTAGATAGAGCAGTTGCAAATGAAGAATGACACTCGCTCTTTCCGACTACAAATGTGGAGTTTTTACAGCTTTGGGGATCAGATCATGGATCGGTGTTAGCACGTACACAATTTATATACAAGATATCGAGAAAGAGTTTTTGATTTGATAAAAGATACTTGGGGAGACCCGGTTTCAGAGAAGCAATAGTCTCAAGTTGGGTCTTTTTAGTAAAGTTCACAATATGGACTTTCACCATAAAATGGCCTCTTGCAGACGAAATATAATCTCTTGGAAAAAGAATAACCCAACAAATTCGACAAGACTGATTGAGAAGCTAAAGAGTAAGATTGATCTAGTCCAAGAAGATGATCATACTACTCTTGAAGAATTAGAAGACCTCAGATCCCAACTTATCTATGCATTTAGGAAAGAGGATCATTATTGGCAGCAGAAAAGTAGGACGAAATGACATAGATCAGAGGATAAAAAGACAAAATTCCTCCATGCGATCACAAAACAAAGACGAGCGCGAAATAGAGTCACTTATAACAAAAAACAAAGAAGGCAGGATGGTTGAGAGTGATCTTGGAATAGAAAAGGTGACTGTTGACTATTTCCAAGAACTCTTCTCTACCTCCGTACCCACGGATATGGAAAATTCTCTCCGTTACATTAAAAAAAAGTTTCAGCATCCGCAAATGATATTCTCTCATCAAAACCCACAGAGCAGGAAATAAAGAAGGCTTTTTCGATATAAATCTGGATAAAGCCCCGAGTTCGGACGGCATGACGAGTAGACTTTTTTTTAGAGATTTTGGCATGTTATGCAAAAAGATATTATCCGACTTGTGAAAGATTTCTTTATTGATGGTTGTTTTGACCCGAGACTGAACCATACCAACATTTGTTTGATCCCGAAGAAGGAGAGACCGAGAGAAATGTCTGAGTTTCGTCCTATCAGTCTATGCAACGTCAGTTACAAGATCATCTCCAAACGGCTTTCCAAATGGCTCAAGAGGTTTCTCTCTGATCTGATTTCAGAGACCCAATCAGCTTTTGTAGCTCGTCTGTTGATCACTGACAACATTTTGCTAGCGTAAGAGAATTTTCATGCTATTCGGACTAACACTAGATCCCGGGAAGAATTCATGGCCGTTAAGACGGACATGAGTAAAGCATACGACATGGTAGAATGTAATTTTATTCGAACCTTGATGCTTCGCTTCGGTTTTGCGGAAAAGGTGGTTGACCTGTTGATGTTTTTCTTACATCAGTCTCATATCAAGTGATAATTAATGGAGAACCCAAGGAAAAAATCACACCCACGAGAGGGTTGAGGCAAGGTGATCCACTCTCCCCGTTCATCTTCCTTTTTTTGCACTGAAGCTCTGATCTCTCTCCTTCAAGGAGCAGAGGATGAGAAACGCATCCTAGGACTTCGTGTTGCCCGTCCCAGCCCCATGATATCACATCTTCTATTTGCCGATGATAGCCTCTTTTTCTGCAACGCGGAAGTGAGATAGTGCAAGGAAATTTTAGATATTTTGGAATCCTATGGAGAGGCCTCGGGACAATAACTTAACACGTCCAAATCCCCCATCACTTTTGGAAATAAGGTGGACCATAATGTTAAGCAAATATTAAACGTGTCCTAGGGATAATTACTGAAGGAGGGATGGGCAAATACCTCAAAATGCCAGAGCAAATTTGTGGCTCAAAGATGTTAGTGTTCTCTTATGTGCAAGATCGCCTTAATGGATGTGTATCCTCGTCGTCGGCAAGATTAGTTTCGAAAAGGGGTAAAGAGGTCCAGATACAATTGGTGGCGCAAGCTGTTCTGACTTTTAGTAAGTCGTGTTATTTGCTTCTACAAGGCATCATGGAGAAGCTAAGAAGTTCTATCTCAAACTTTTGGTAGAGCTCAAGCCAAAATAATCGTGGATTACATTCGATTTCTTGGGACAAGATTTGCGTCCCATATGATCAGGGTGGTCTTGGCTTTTTAGACTTGCATGATTTTAACATTGCTTTATTAGCAAAACAACTTCGGAGATTAATTCAGTTTTTGAGCTCCTTACTTGCCCGAGTCTTGAGAGGAAGATACTATAATCGATCAAATCCTCTGGAAGACTGTAGGGTTTACTCACCTTCCTATAGTTGGCGTACTATTATGGCAGCAAAACCGTTACTGAAATCGGGGATACAAAAGACTATAGGAGCAGGACTTAATACATGTGTTTGGACCGAGCCATGGATCCCTGATACTCATGCACGCCCACCAAGACCGTCAGAGCGTGTTACTTATAGACACCCAAAGCTCGTTGTTTATTCCTTCATTAGGCGAGATACAAGGGATTGGGATACTGACCTCTTTCTGGAGTATTTTCATCCCGAAGATATCCCGCTAATCCTTAAACTACGACCAAGTAATACATGGTCTATGGATGGGTATGCGTGGAACTATACAAAGTCGGGAGTTTATTCTGTAAAATCAGGATATAACCGGCTACAGTTGACTAAAATGTGCAACACAGAAGCTCACATTGTACAACCTAGTATCACTGATTTACAGAGCCATGTGTGGAGTATCCCTGCTCCTAGGAAAATGAGACACTTTATGTGGCAAGTCCTGACAAGTTGCATTGCGACGACTGAGAGACTAGCCTATAGGCACCTGGGAACTGATAGGAGCTTTCCTAGATGCGGTGACCCTGAGGAAACCATTAACCATCTTCTTTTTGAATGTCCCCCCGCCCTTCAGGTGTGGGCTTTATCGGACTATTTGTTCCTTCCTGGTTACTTCTCGAGTACTTCTGTTTATCAAAACATGAGCTTCCTCTTTTGGAAGAAGAAAGATGTGGCCTATATAGAACCACTTATCGAGACCTTCCTATGAATCATTTGGTATATTTGGAAGGCACACAATGAAAAACTTTTCAATGGAAAGGAGATTTCACTGGTGGACACCCTTCAGCTAGCAGCCGTTGAAGCCGAGTGCTGGAAGAAAGCAAACTTACATGAGGATGAAGAGGAGGAGGAGTCCCTACCTGCCCTGCCGGTTAGCTCGTCTCTCCCTGTGGCCCCTCAACGCCCGACATGCCAAATCGATGCATCATGGATCGATAATGGCGCGGTCAGTGGACTATAGTGGTTCTACAAGGATCAAATGGGACTTGAGAGATTTGGAATACAAGGATGTCCCAAGAGCTTATCAGCCCTCCACACCGAAATGGAAGGACTCATTTGAGCGATGTCATGTCTAAGAGAGCTCCATTGCACCGAGATTCACATGGAAACGGATTATTCGGACTTGGTGGAAATGATAGGTAACCCCACGGACTGGCCAGCCTTTTCCTCCGAGCTAGTATCGTTCCATCTCATGAAAGACGGTTTCTCAGTTTTCAGCATCTCCCGAATACCCATGACTAGGAACTTGCGAGCGGATTCCCTAACAAAAGAGTCAAGAAATAGCAGTACTCTTTTTCCCATATAGATCAAATACAACCGGACAGAGCGTCTTCCGGAAGGCCTCATACTCGACTACTACTTAATTTTAGTAGATGGGAGCCGACAAAAAAAAATATATATATCGAATAATTGAAAAGTCAGTAACTATTGCATATATAACTAAATTGGTGCAAATACATAAATAAAAATAATCAATGTCATTTTTACAATTATTTCATAGTAAATAAACTCAAACGATCATTTTATCTATTTTATATAGTATATAACTAAATTTAAATGATATTATTATAGATTTATAGTATATTTTCAATATGATTATATATTAAATAAAGTTTTATATTCATTTAATTTATGATCATTTGTATTTTTTATGATAAAATTTTTTAAATTATTAATAACAAAATTTTCAGTATGAAATTTTAATTGTTTTAGTAATTTATTATCGTTTTAAAAAATTTAAAGAAAATTTTAAAATAAAATATTAAATTCTCAATAACTTTTCAACGGAAATTTTAAAATTAAATATTATATCTTTATATGGTATACAGTTTAATTAGAATAATATATATAATTCTAATATTTATTAATTAAGTCTTTTTATTCATATGGTTTTATGATCATTTTATTTTATTATATTTTTTAAAAAACATTTAAATATAAAACTTTTAATGTTTTTTAATAATCTTATTAATTTATAATCACTTTTAAAAATTTATATTTTTATTACTCCCTCTATTTCAATATAAGTGGTGTTTAAGATTTTTGCAAATAGATTAAGAAAATATAAATTTTTATATAATTTATTTTGGTTACATAAAAATGTCACTAAAAGAAACTAATTCAACCAATAAAAAACACAATATTTTGTAATTGATCACAAAGTTCAAATAATATTAAATTTTATATAGAATAATGAAAACATCAATTATTTTGAAACAATTTTTTTTCTTTAAACACCACTTAAAGTGACAGAAAGAGTATATGATTATTATAATTATTTAATTTATTTAAATAAATTAAATTAAACAAAAATGATAGATAATACACAAATTATTATAAAAAATTTATTATTCAAAATTATTAATTACCATATATATTTATATTATATTAAGTAATTTTATAGTTTTAGTTAAGGAAAATAGAAATTTTTATACAATAATAATTAACTATTTAATTAATTAAAAAAATAGAATATATTTAAAAAGGGTTAATAGGTGAATATACAAAATATGAGAAATAATTAGCTATCAATGCAACATTTTATGGTATATGCAGAATCGAGAAAGAGATGGTGGTATAATTACCCTTCTGTCTAAGGTAATAGTGAGTGTGATTTATAGGGTAGCTATAAGCTAGAATAGTATTGTCAGTATTGTGTAGGGTAACTATAAGCTATAAACTATAAGCTAGTATGACTACTAAAAAAAATTATTAACCCAAAATTAATAGAATATGTTAATGGCTTGTTATTCTTAACCCTAGATTTAATCATAAACTCTAAACCATAAATTTAATTTTAAACCCAAAGGTTAACCCTAAACCCAATGGTTAATCCTAAACCCAAGGGTTAACCCTAAACCCAAGGGTTAACCCTAAACCCAAGGGTTAACCCTAAAATCAAGAGTTAACCCTAAATCCAAAGATTAAAAAAAAACAGTTTTTCAATGAGAAAAAAAAAAAATTCTTCGCCCAAAACAAAAAAAATAGAAAGAGAAAGAACAAGAGAAATAAAGAGAGAAAGAAAAACAGTTTATGTCCACAAAGTTTACATGTAAAAATATTATAGGAATGAGTAAGGTTATTATTGGTATTAATTAAAAATGTACACTTACATGCCCATCAACCTAATAAAATTTGTTTCCGTGTATATCTACTGCAATTTCCCTTTAAAAAACTATTTAAAAAAATAAAAGAATTCTAAAGGAAAAGGTCATTTAGTTTAAGTGATGACAGGTAACATTATTCAAATATTGTAATTTTTATAGGGAATAGGAACATTGTTTCTACTTTGACAATACATGCCTAAAATGCAAAAGGCATATAAAAGAGTAATTAGGCCTATAAACAAGAAGCTTATCATACTCGGAAACAATAAAGGTGAAAAAGAGAAGGTGTTTTGGTTTGCACTTATACATGAAAAAAAAACATTCCACAATTGGAGTGAAATTTTCCGAGCATCTTGTACTAATGTAGACTCCAAGGAAACGAAAGAGAAAAACAGAGTAAAGCTAATCTTTCCAACCTTCTTTACTGAGTCGTCTAGGACCATGTCCTCTAGAAGAAACGCTGGGTGTGATTGGTAACACCGGCTGTTCTTCATCTCCATCGCCCCAATCATCTGCCCAGTTACTGTTCCATCCGTCATCACCAGCTGCTTGATCCGATAATGCGGTGTTAGAGACTGGCAATTCCATGTCGAGCCTCTGGTATTTGCTTTTCGCCTGCGACTTGCTCATGTAAACGTGGTAGATCACTGGGATGATGACAAGGGAGAGAAGGAGGAAGGAAATCATGGCGATGACTATGAGTGTTCGCGAGCTGATATTGAGGATTGAAGGGCGAGAAAGAGCTGCTGCATCGTGGTTTCCTGTTTCATGTGCTGCAGCGGCCAAATCTTTTAATTCAAGGCTGCAATGGCCACCATTACTGGAACTGAGTATGATTGCGCTATCGTTGGACCCTCCCTTCTCAATAGAGACTTTCACCTGCCCAACAAAAAACAAAGATGTAGTAAGCTTTAGAATGTGAAGATGGTTTCAAGATTGAGTCTCCTCCCCTCTGTGTAAGAACTAAGCCACTACCGTTTAGCCTAGCATTAAAAAAAAAGAAATGAAATGCACCATGCGTTTTAAAGACTTGCTCTTCTTCAGAAGTAATGTCAAGAGAAGTAACCTTTGTGTCTTGGCTTTCAAGAAGCTGAACTTTATTGGTCTCTAAGTGGACAAAACTGGGAGCAGTTATAGTAAGAAGCAAAGCAGTTTTGGCTTTGTTCTGAATGAGGAGTGAGAGATGAGGCGCATCTGCAAAAAGAATGCAAGCTCAAGAGATTTGTAGAATAAAAGAGAATGCAAGGAGGAGGAGACTCTCACCATCACCAGGGACACGGAGACAAGCGAGAAACAGATGTTGCTCATCTGAACACATATAAGATGGATCACACTCTTCACCTTGTTTCTTCCTTGAAGCTGAAGAGGAGCTGCTCGTGGCTTCCTCCTTGCTGCTTTCACCTTCACCATCACTAGGCTTGGTCTCAGATCCACCCAATTGATTGGTGGTGTTATTAGAATGATCTCTACTCCCAGAATCAGTAACAATCTGAGTATCTGTCAAATTGGAGACAAGTTGTGCCTCTCCATCAACCTAATTTCAACAATCAATCAATCATCAACCTCAATTGATTTACAAAAATTGGAAAAATCTAGCGTTACCTTAGTACTATGAGCCCCCAAAAGCAAAGCTATACACAGAAGTAAAACGAAGAAACTATTCGCATCCATTTCAATTATCAAGATTCCATCTGGGATCCAGAAAAAAAAATCAAAGCTCTCTGTAAGTAAACATGTACCCAAAAATAAGAGCAAGGAATCAACTCATAACAAATTTGATCTCTGTTTGATTTTCCAGTATTCGCTCCTCAAATCGAAGAAGAAGAAGTGAGTCGCAGCAGAGACTATCTTTCCACTTTAGTCCTTCCTCCAGCAGAGCTTGGTGTGATTTTAAATGAGATCCAACAAATGCAACACTGGGCCATTTGGCTTTAAAATCCAGGCTTCACTGTCAAGGCCTTATATTCGATTGCCCATTAACATCCCTCGCATGCATCTCTTCATTTTTTTTAACATAACTAGATCTAGACCCATATTTATTTCCAATTTTAGATATTGTTATTTGTTTTATCAAATTAATAATAAATAATTTAACAATAATCATATAACAAATTGTAAATTTAGGTATTTCCAAACATAATAATGATATAATTTGCATTTGTAAATTTAACTTGTTTGTTTTAAATTATCAATTGTATTTTTTATTTTTTATAAACATATTTTTTAAAGCTCTAGAGTGAAAAATAAAGTTTATTCTACAGTTTGATTCGTACATCCGTACAACTATTATTCATATTTAATTTACATAACAAAACTCTTAAATATATCATTATAATTTAAAATATAAGTTAGATTAGATTTCCAGTTAAGAAAAAGTTAGATTAGATTTTATTGATTTGAAAATTAACCTCAAAATATGAAAAATTGATTCTAATATTTTATAGTTTAAATACATTCATTTTAAAATTTATTTAAATACTAATTTATTCATTTACGCATTATTGTATTATTTTATCTATCTTGTAAATCAATAGATACATATATATATCTTCTTATATTTAACATATCTTTTTGAATTAAAAACTTGATATATATATATATATATATTATAAAGCTAGTTTGTTTTTATTTTTAAATTTTGCAATATAAAAGTCCAGAAAAAATAAATACATATAGTATTGTACTAATTAAATTAGAAGATGCCAATTTATTATATATAAATGAGTTAGATTTATTGATTTGAGAATTCAAACGAATGATGATTAAATTTCTTTTGAAATTTTAATATGATAATTTTATTTTCAATAAACCAACAAATTAATCTGATAATTTAATCCATCTCCCAATTTTTATTTTACTTGCAAAATTGAATTTTATATTTTATATTTTTTAGTAAATAGAAGATTGCAATCTTTTAAATATATCTGGTAGCTAAATTTTAGGCAATATTTGATATATTTTTTTAATGGAAACTCATATTTATTATGTCTAACATTAATTAAGGTTAAGAGTAAAAAAAGAGTGGCATTAGTTGTAATTAAAAGGTTATTTCAATGGTTAATTTATATTTGTACTTCTGTTTTAATAGATTAGATGCCATCTTAACACAATATCCGTTTAAATCAACAGAAATATGCACGTTATGATTTATCAATCTGGTAAGCTGCTCCAACGAACTTAATTTTATTTTTTTTGTCGGCAATCTCTTTAGTAATGTTTAATATCAAAGTTTACAAATGGTACCAAAAACCTTAGACAAATATGAAATAGAGACCATAAATTTGGAGAATTAAGGGATTGTTTGGCTAGAAAATCAGCACATCCATTTGTCCGCCTAGGAGAGTAACGAAACTCAACTCTACCAAAATTCTTCGTCCATTCACTAATGGTGGATGTAATAACCTTAATAGAGAGGTTGATCTTGGAAGAATTAAGATACATGTTCAGGTTTATATTATCTCCTTCAAAAATGATATGTCGATAACCCAATGACCAGCATGCTTACATAGACCATAGGAGAGCATTTCCTTCAGCTTCCATCACAGTGTGTCGACCTTCAAACTGACCCATACCACAGTCTAAACAAGTTCCAGAACTATTACGAATAATCCATCCCATACCCAAATTTGTATTTCCTTGATGGTGAGAGACATCATAATTACATTTTACCCACCCAACCGGGGGAGGTTCCCTTTTTACCCCCAAATTCATCTATTCAAAACATCCACCTGATTCGGTAGAGTGAGTAATGTAGTATTGTCAATCCATTCCTTTACATCCTCTGTAATCCTATCCAAAAGTTGATGATCTGAAATATTCTTACAGGAAAAGAGTAGATAATTTGTACTTTTCCACAGTCTCCACAAGGTTACTTTATGCAGGGACTCATTCAAAACTATTTTGAATAGAAAATGTAACTTATCCTCCACTAAAATGGTTTCATCAAGAATAATAGCAGTATTGATACCTATTCTCCGCCATACCATTTGAGCATAGAAACATTGGAAGAATAAATGATTTGTGGTCTCTTCATGTTGGCAACATCGAGAGCACGTGAGATCAACATGAATATTCCTATTTGCTAAATTTTCCTGAACTGCCAAATCCTTAAAGAGTAATCTCCACAATTTTTTTTTTATCTTAGGAGTAGTATCAATACTCCAGAGGGATGTAGCTAAGTCTGGATGAGTATACAAGGGAGTAGTTGGTTGTTCATGAATAGATGCAGAACCCTTTATATACTTGTAGCCCGATCGTATTGAGTAGACTCCATCTCTATTATATGGCCATATAATAAATTTTGGTGACGAAATAATAGGAAAACAAATTTTTGTGATCAAATGATGAACATTCTGATCCACAAGATCCATAATTGCATGTAGATCCTATTGACCAGTCTCCTGATTAATAAGTACCTGAACTGGTAACTTTGGGTTCGTGTATGGTAACAGTCTTGGAGCTCGCGGAAGTAAAACCGGAATCCAATCATCGGAAATAAAAGTATGTTCCCCATCTCCTACACCAAATTGAATGCCTTGCATTAATAGCTCCTTACCAAATAGGAGAGATCTCCAACCAATTGAAGCTTGACATCCTAACCCAGCACATAACATAGAATTGTTTTTGAAATATCTATGTTTCAGTGCTCGATACACCAAGCTATTTGAATGATGCATAATTTTCCAAACTTGATTAGCAAGCACGTCTTGTCAATAACTTTAATTTAGTAACTATATATATTTAGGATGTCTTACTAAAATATACAATCATACAAAATATTGCTGACTAGTTATTCTGTTTAGCAATTAACACATTTATTAATTAATCTGCTTCCATGCCACTGTATATATATTTCAGCAAGTTCGTTTTTCTCAACTACTATTGAATTTTTAAAAAGAGTCGAGGAATAATTGAGACGTATTATGTATACATAAGCCTTAAGAAAATTTAATACTAAAATTTTTTACGGGGTGTATTGAATTAGGAATTTGAGAACGTTTGGAGGAATCTTACCTATGGTGAGATTTGGGAGGACTTTTAGTAAATGTAGATGATTTTTGTAAAAAAAATTAAAAAGAAAAAGAAAAATTTACTGACAATTTGGTAAAAGTTATTTTTAGATTTCAGAATAGTTCATATGATTTGGGATCATTTATAACTTTTTGACAGCAAAACAAGATCATAGTCGTAGTTAAAATCGCCATTTTCCAAAGTCCAATTTTTTATATTTGACATCGTAACTGAAATATAATACCAGAGAAACAATGTAAAATCCTCAGTTCAGTAAACATTTAAACTATATTAGAAATCACATGCCCTAATTTCTTTCCCAACTCTATCCCTCAGAACTACTTTCTCCCTTGCTTTGATCGCCTCTTCAGCGCGCTCGATGCTGTGAGAGGGCTTTGCCGACCCAACCATATCCAAATCCATCTCCAGCGTGAAGGTATGTTGGTGACTGACTCTGTTTTAGTTCGTCATCTTCGCAGATGATGTCGTTTAATTCGTCGAAATTGAGAGGGATTTCCGAGGCAGTGCCTCTAGCGACTGTACCGCAGCTTCATCCTCCTCACACCGAAGCAAGTCTCCACTACCGACACCTGAATCTTCTCGCTGGAAAAGATGTCGCTTTTGGCCTCTGCCTTCAAAGGCTATCTGAGTAAGCGTCGTCGAGCTAGAGGTCTCAAGACCTCAGACTGGATGCAATAGTGTCATGTCTGTCACTTCGTTGAGTCAAGATTAGGCGATTGGCTATTGAGTGATGTATTAAGTTAGATCTTCTCCCTCTTTTTTTGTTGATGTTGGCGTTGCTTGTTAGTTTGGATTGGAATTGCAGGTTCAAATGAGCTGGGTTGTGAAGGTTCTTCGTTTCCTTGGAGCTCCAGGTAACACTTTGCGGTTGGAGGAGGTAGTAGGACTTGGGAGGGGGTGATGATGTCCCTTTCTCTGTACCGACTTAGAGGGTGAGGGTGAGTGCGGTCGAGTTAATTGAGCGCTATTAAGCACCCGTGGTGTGTGTTGTCTAGTCTATTGCTGGAATCCGGTTTTAGTTCTTTCCCAGCCCGGACCTAGAGGACAGTCCTTGAGCGGGATTATTTCTGTCCCCCGGAGTACAGCAAGTTGTGCAGGAAGCCATTGAATCCACTTCCCCTAGCGTTATGTTCCTTGTTTTATAGTTTCTCAGGTCTCTCCTTTCATGCTCGTCTCGGCTCAACCTTCCATCCGGCTATTACAAGTTCTTATCAAGATTTGATGTCATATTCGCTCCAAAGCAGAACGGTTTAAAGTTCAATAGATTCTGCGTCCATGTTTTTTACCTTTTTGCTTTGGAAGTAAGTTTTAGAGGTCTTATAGTTTGTTCATCACATCTTGTAAACCTCAACAGTTCATTTCTAAAATGAGATTTATAATTTAGCAAAAAAAAAAAAATTAAGTAAACATGTCGTGAGATGCATATCATTACATGTATTATATGGAAATTTTGTTTAAGTAAGTAGAATAAACAGAGCTATAATTGACTCCAATCCATTTTTGATCATCCAATTCAAGACAGTCTTAACAAAAAAAAGGTGACGATAGAGTTCTTTCAAGGTCCTCCTCAACGTCAAATACTTTTTTTTTTCAAACGTCAAATACTTTTCACCACCAACCTTTTAATTACTTATGGTAAAAACAACTCATACGCTATAATTTCTGCTCTAAGGCACATACACACACTGAAATATACATATAACTATCATTTATACATCTCGTGTGTTTACTTAAACTGCTAGAGCCAAACCATAAGTTGAGAGTCATTTTCTTTACTGGTACCTCACTATCATATCACAATAGAATCATTTTGCTCTCAACTGTATAGCTGTACTCACAGTTTTCACCTGCATCGAACACACAAAATCTCAATGAAAGAGTCATAAAGGTACCATCCAAGATAAAGATATTCACAATCCCAAACTTTTGTCTCTCTCTTAAGATAACACTGCTGAAATACGTTAATGTATTTTTAACATCACCCTTATAATAAGAAGTGGTGTAACTACCATCACTGATGACAAAGCGACGAAAATAACTAATACTTCCGGGCAATTCTTTAAACTAGTTCCCTTTTTGAGTTTTTGTCACAAAATAACACTAAAGAAAAAAATGACTAAAATAGCCTCTTTTTGTTTTTAAAATTTTAATTTTAATTTTTTATTTTTTAAAAAAAATTGAAACCCTAATCCCCAAACCCTACCTTTTAACTTTAAACCCTACCTTTTAACTTTAAACCCTAAGTTTAGATTACTTAACCCTAGGGTATTTCTCAATACTTCTTTGTATATATCTATTTATACATGGGCAACTACAATAATTATAAAACAAGACATCAATCATTCTAACAAAACTTATCAAATTTTACCACTCTCTAAATCAGACAAGGTATAATCAAGGTAACAAGCACATAGGAGAATTAGAAACCAACCAGCAAGGAAATGAGACAATATCATGGGATCTGAAATTATGTCTTCATCCAGAGAAAATCTGCCGCGGGGAAGAACAAGTAGTAGTCGTAGAAGAAACATAGGATCTCTGCGATTAAAGAGCTTAAGAATATGGACGCTGAGAAATCAATGACGTTGTAAGAGGTAGAGAGAAAAACTCATACGTTCCAACCACTAGTAAAAAAAATTGCTAATAGCAACGATACTGCGACGACAATTTCGTAGCGAAAAACACAAAGACACGAAACTGCTACGAAAACGGAAACGTGGCAAAACGTAGGCAATTCGTAGCAATATTAGCTACGAACGTGCTACGATAAGAAAATGTTGCAAACATAGCTACGAACTGCCCACGAAATAAACGTGGCAAGTCTGTACGAAAAGAATAAAAGTCGTAAACTACAAAAATCCACCGAGATAAACGTCCCACCAATCACCTCCTGAACAAATGGCAGTGATAAAAACAAAAAACGTAGCCACGAAAACGTATCATAGCAAATTTCATGGCTGGCTGGGAAGTCACGTCCTGTCCGTCTGGGCCTCTGGCAATCTTGCAGGGAAAATAATTGAAAGATATTTCGACCAGGCTACGGAATGATTTTGTGGTAATTTTCATAGCTGTTTTCGTATCTTTTCGTGGTAATAAACGTGGCATATTTAGTAGCAATTTGTGGCAATTTCTTAGCAAGTTAATTTTCTATAAAAGCGACCCGCCATTTCATTCTCATTACAACGAGTGTTTGATATCAAAATAGGAGAGGTTTAATTCTAAGTACAATATCTTATATTTTGGTTAAAAATTGAGAGTTTAATGTCTAATTACTTTTTTCAAGAGAGTGGATGGATCAACACATTGATCCAATCCAAAATTGTGTTTCTCATGAGTTTAAAGCAGGTGTTGATGTTTTTTATCACATTTGCTTCTAATCAAAATTCTTATCTTGAGGGAAAAACTATGTGATGTCCTTGTGCAAGATGTCAAAACCAAAAGCAACGTGACGCGAGAACCGTGTCTCGCCATCTTTACCGAGTCGGCTTCAAAAGTAATTATTATTTATGGTTAAGCCATGGAGAAAATTAATATGACGTTGGAGAATCATCGACAGGAGGTCACCTAATAGGAGAAGAGACATTGCATACTGAAGAAGAGACATATCAGGAGAACATGCCTGATATTGTGGGGGGGGGGGGAAGACATTGGATCAACTCATATATTAGAAAATGTGATAGAAGCACCCAATGAAGATCAATATGAAGATATAATGTTTCAAGCATTTGAAGCCGCTAATGAACCACTATACGAAGGATGTATTGAAGGTATTTCTCAATTATACTTGGCATCACATTTAATGAAAGTAAAAACCGATCACAATTTACCGGAGTCATGTTTGGATAAGATATCACAAACTTTTAAAGATGTTTTACCACAACCAAATAAAGCTCATGCATCATTTTATGAGACGAAGAAGTTAACGAAGATGTTTTAAATGTAAGTGGTTTGATACAATTGTAGGTCGGGGAATTCGAAAACATAAACCAGGAATCGTCGATGTGTCTCCGCGTTGGCAGTATGAGAAATATGATCCATTTATCTTATCTGGTAATTGTGATCAAGTTTGTTTCATTCCTTATCCGAGGGTTCGTCACTCTTCATCAAACGATTGGTGGGCATGTACGAAAGTTGTGCCTAGAGGAGTTTGAGAAACTTTTGAAGTTGCTCTTGCTGCAGTGCAAGATGATACACATAACCAATTTGTTGCACGAAGTGAAATGATACGAGTTGAATCTTATGTCGTGGAAGATGATTCAAATTATGATTCAATATCGGTAGTTCCTCCCAATGACGAATACATTTCTGAAGATGAGTTAGAACAATCATGTACTGATTCTGATTCAGAATCTGATTCAAGTTCTTAGTGTTTTTAAGATTAATGAATTTATAATATGTATATATAAGTTTCTAGTGTGCTTGTAAGATATATGATAATATGAATGTGTTTTATGGAATTTTGCTTAAAGATATTTGAATATTTTTAAATATACTAAATATCTATAGATTTATAATTTTATAGTTTTTGCAAACCCTGTCTAAACCCGATCTAAAACCCTGTTTATACCCTAAACTAACCCTAAAATATTTCCCTCCACTTATAAAGCCCTAAATCATTTCCTTCCAATAATTTGGAGCCCAATTCCCACACTTAATCAAATTTTCCTCCTCTCTCTCGCGAACTCTCTCCTCTCTTTCATCTCTCTCGTGAACTCTCTCGTTACTCTCACGAACTCTCTCGACTCTCACTAACACTCTCTCGTCTCTCACTAACTCTCTCTCGTCTTTATTCTCTCCATCTCTATGCAAGCTCTCTCGGTCATGGCTCCTTCCACCGCAAACGCCGGAAGGCAAGCTCGCTCTCCAAGCTTGAATCTTCAAGGTAGGGTTTTGGGTTTTCACTGGGATTGGGTTTCGGGTTTTCACTGGGATTGGGTTTCGGGTTGGGTTTTGTTTTGGGTTTTGATTGCGATTCAATTGGGATTCATGATTAGGGTTTTCGATTGTTTCGGTTTAGGGTTTTTGTTTGAATTTTGGATTCGGGTTAGGGTTTTCACTGGGATTCGATTGGGTTTTGGGTTAGGTTTTTGTTTTGGGTGTCGATTGCGATTCGATTGGGTTTTGTGTTAGGTTTTTTTTGGGGGAGGGGGGGGGGTTCCACTGGGATTCGATTGGGATTAGAGTTAGGGTTTTCGATTGGGATTCAGGGCAGTGTTGTGTCTCTTTTCGGGTTTAGGTTTTCAATTCTAATGTTGTGTCTCTGTCTACAGAATCTTTTCGGGTTTAGGTTTTCAATTCTAATGTTGTGTCTCTGTCTACAGAAGTCAGAAACCAGAGACACCAAACGAGAGCCGCGTCCCTGCCTCCTGCTACCACCACTCCGGCTTCTGCTCAAACAACAAGACCTCCTGGAGCTGTCACCACTTCAAGTGCAGTATCTTCTGCTCCTCCAACTTATGTGAGGAGAACTGAAGATGCTCTGCTTCGTGCTCCATCTAGAGTCAACCAGCCTCACCTCCATCCAGAAAAGGTCAATGGAGCATTATGGTAAGTGTTTAACTGTGTCGTTAGTTACTTAAGTGTCTTTAATTGATGCATTGATGGTTACCATTGTCTTTGAAGGTTTGTAATTGATCCCCAAGTTCATGAATTTATCCGAGTAACATGGCAGGGAAACTTCTGGGGCCCGTGGCAAAGCTGGAAACAAGTTCTAGAGGAGAAGAGGAATAGTTGGTGGAACTCGTTCATAGTAAGTCATCCTTTCAATTCCATTCTTAAGTTTATATTTTAGTAACTACAGTTTACTTCTAATAACTTCTAATCACTTCTCTTCTTTTGTAGCAAAACTACTACTAGGATGACAAGTTTCATGATCAAATCTACTTCAAGTGGAAGCTTCAGACTCAAGTGACAATATGTGGATGCATAAGCCAGAAAAGGAAAAGAACAAGCAACCGAAATACATCAGTGCTCAAGACTAGGAAACAGTCTTTGCCAATTGGTCAACAGATGAGGCTAAAGCCAAGAGCCAGTCAGCAGCTTCTTCTCGCACTTCTGCTCCTTTAGGTTTGAAGATGCACGCCCATGGTGCAGGACCACGGTGCTTTGCAAATATTGAGTACAAAATGGTAAGAATTCCCTCTATTTTTACTTACATTTTCCCTTTATTTACCTAGTATATGTTTAACTTGATGTTGTTCCTTTTGTTGTAGATAATTGATGGAGGTTTGGAGGGACCACCTTCCTATCCAGACCTTGTGAGGAAGACTCACACCCGTAAAGATGGGACATTCATTGACGAGAGAGCAGATGCACTGGTTCTGGAGGTTGAGCAAGCTGTGGAAGAGATGCTAAAAGATGGCTCTCCAGTTGGGGAAAGCCAAACTTGCTCAACTGCTGCCACATCAAATTCCAAGCGCCTACTCCTAAACCAAGAATACATCAAGGTAATATTCTTTCATACTATTATCTCTACTTTAATCATTGATATCTATCTGATGTGATTGTATATTAATAGGTTAGTAGTTAGTGTATTAAATTTGCATACTGAATGTTATGTGCTTAATTATGCTGAATGTTATGTCCTTATGCTGAATGTTAAGTGCTAATGCTGTCTTGTTTTCCTTCTTTTTTCAGTGTGGATAGACAAGCAAAGGCACAATTTACGGACTTGGCAGTGTTCAATACAAGAACACTGGTCCTTCTGAGTCCGTCCCTGCTACACTCAAGCGCAGCCTGGAGATGGACATGCGGATTTGTGGCTTGGAGACAACTATTGAGGAAGTGAAGAATGATCTTCTTGGTTTCAAGAGTGACTTCACAGATGAGATGAGTGCAACAAGAACAACTCTCAACTTGATCTGCAAGTTCTACAGCCTCGGGCTGCCAATTCTCCTGCCTCAGCACAACAACCTCAGGCTCAGCGTCAGTCTCAAGCTCAAGGAGAAGCACAAGCTCCATCTCCAACTCCAACTCCAACTCAGGATCAGTCTCAAGCTCAAGGTCATCTCATCACCACTAGCCTTTTTGAATTAGATAGATGGTGCAATGCAGAACTAGGTTTGTACGTTTAAGATGTGGCTTTTGTTTAAACAAAACCAATCTATGTAATATGTTTGAATCTTTTGAACCGAATCTTTTGAATGTCTGAGCTTTATAAAGCTCTAATGAAATATATATTTAGTTTCTGTTTTCTTTTTTAAAAACCTAATTAGGATTTTTTTTTAATTCGTGATATTACCCACCCACGAAATAACTTATTAAATCGTAGCAAACAAAATAAGTCACGGAACCATGCATGGCTACATTCGTAGCAACATTGCCACGAAATATTCGTAGCAAAATCATAGTTACATGACACGAAATAGACCGTTGCATTTCGTAGCAACTTTGCCACGATGTGTTCGTTTCAAAACGTAGCAATTTGCCACGTTATGGTTTTGTAGCATAATCGTAGCATTTTGAAACGAACTTGCTACAAACACAAAATTGCTACGATCCTATAGCTACGATTTGTAAAACGTGGCTTTTCGTAGCAATCCTTCCAAATAGCTACGAAATAATACTCATAGCTATGAAGAATGACCGTGTCTATTGGCCTTTTTTTACTAGTGAACAAAGTCTTTTTGATGTATTGCAAAACGACATCTATCCTCAGATATGTTTGACTATTTTTTCCATTAGATGTGAATGATTGATTATAGAGAGAACGGAAAATTCAAAGAAGAAGAAGAAGAAATGCTGAAATATTTGTTTTGTTTTAAAGATAGTTTTATTTTATTTTATTTTGAACTCTCTCTGAATAACTACGTTAGAGGTGGAATTTCTTCATCACTATTTTTAACTACAAATTGATGTAAACTCTCCTAAAATCTATTTCATAACCTGTTCCTCAAAAAGTATTTTGCTTTCAAGAACACTGGATTTGATATGATTTTTATAAATTATTGATTGAATAACATGGGATTTCAAGTGATTTTAATAATTTTACATAAATCTCATGTTCAATAACACATGATTTGAAAAAGTATATAAAAATCATTTGTTGAACAACAGGGAATTTTAATAGAAATCAAAAATCTCCTAAAAGTCCAAGTCCAATACACCCCCTTAGTTCCACTTGGCGTTGGTGTTGGACTCGCCACATATCTCGTCTACTTAGAAAGCCAACTTACCTTAATTATAGGGTAGTGTTAGAATAATGAGATAAGGTGCATATAGTTAATTAGCAACCAAAACGAGATAAGGTGCATAAAGTTGACAATACTCTCTCCTCCTACTACCACATCAACACTCTATGCTTCAAATTTTGACACGTGACAATCTATCTTTAATTATCCAAAATTGTTCTTTTATGGCTTAATTAAAAAATTAAATTGACTTTTAAACAAATTTCTCCACAGCTATTTTCGATTTGCTTCTAACGCCTGGGCTCATCAAATTTACTGGCCCATTTTATTAACAAAATTAATGATTCATATATGATTTTGACAATTTCTCACCATCTAAGTTGTTTAGCTAACCTTATGTCTTCCTCAAACCGCCACTGTAATCTCTTCTATGAATATTTATATCTTCTAATAAACATTCTCAGTTATGGCATCTAACCCATACCCACCACCTCTCATTAAATTATCTAACACCTCCTCTTTGCGCTTCAAAAAAATAGCTACTATATAAAGGCTCGTTGAGTTTCATAATTCTCATCATCATATCCTTCTCTTTTCCACCTCACTATTTCAAATAGCCCTGCGACTTTTAACCATATCCGATTACCCGAACCGGATCCGACCCGATTACCCGAACCGGATCCGACCCAAAACGGACCGGTTCGGATTGGATTTGGTATAAGCTAAATTAACCGATGGTTAAAATTTATTTTAACCATGGATAACGGGTCGGTTCCGGGTTTTACCCGATTTATTTTGGATACCCGCTCCAACACGAATCATTGATTATGCATGTGTAAGCCTGCGATTTTCACGCATGTGACTTTGTTCATTACCCGAAGTCCCGACTCGTCTCTTCGAATTCATCCACAATTCCCAAATGAAAACCTAGTTTTTCGATTCCTTTCCCCCATTAGAGCTCGAGAATCATGAAAATGACTCTACAAAAAGAGCAAATCATGTTAGCTTCAACCACAAACCTGGAATCCTTACAGAGAATCGATAATTGTTTCCCATCTCCATCATCTGCCTCATCGAGAATTCAATCGGAGGTCTGCATCTTTTCTTAGTTGTTTGATACTTTGATTGATTATTTGGTTCTTAATCTTAAAATCGATTTATGCAGATGGCTTGTTCTGACACTCATCAACAAGACAACGACAATCAACCAATGGAGGAGGATTTTTATTATGATGAGGACATGGAAACACTGGGTAGTAACAGAAAAAGGAACGGGAGAGAGGAAGATGGTATTGGTAGTTCTGGTTTAGGGTCAAGGAAGAAGACCAGGTCTTTTGTCTGGAAACATGTCACCAGACTGAAAGACAACTACGACAGATGCAAATGTCGTTATTGTGGGAAAGAGATGAGCTGTCCAACCAAGTCTGGGACCTCCAACCTCAAGAAGCATATACTTGGATGTAAGGCATATACTTGGATGTAAGGCATTCCTCGCATGGAAGGCCGCAAATGCATTTAAAGGGAAGAGTAAACAGACAGTGTTAACTCCTGATGAAGAAGGTAATCTGACTTTGTATAGGGTGTCTGAAGATGTTTTCAAAGAGACGAGCAATGAGTTGATCATATTAGGCGAGTTGCCTTTGGCCTTTATTGAAAGATTTGCTTGGAGAAACTTCTGCTTAAAAGTTCAGCTGCATACACCGGTTTGTAGGAAGACATCTACGAAGGAGATTGTTGCCATGTATGCATCCAGGAAAGCTCAAATGAAGAAAAATTTTGGACAGAACAAACAAAGGTTATCTCTGACGATAGACATCTGGGTTGCTCCGTACACTTCAGCAAGCTACATGGTGATCACTGCTCATTTTGTTGATGCAAGTTGGAAGCTTAGGAAGATGATAATAAGGTTCAAGAATGTTGATGATCACAAAGGGTCCACAATTGCTAAAGTTTTGATTGATTGTCTAGCTGAATTGGATATAAGAAGAGTCCTTTGCATCACGGTGGATAATGCTACAACTAACACATCAGCTATGAAGAAGTTCAAGGAAAAATTCATGAGTCATGGTGAAGATGCTCTGGTCTTGAATGGAGAATTCTTGCACGTCAGATGTGCAACACATATCTTGATTTTGATTGTCAAGGAAGGCTTAAATGAGATTGATGATAGTGTTATTGCCATTCGGAATGCTATTCAGTATGTGAGGTCTTCAACAAATCGTCTCAAGTCCTTCGAATTTCGAGTTGAAACAGGGAAGATGACTAGAGGAAGTCTGCCATTAGACGTGTAGACCAGGTGGAACTCGACATACCTCATGTTAGACCAAGCTTTGAAGTTTCGGCTAGCATTTGAGAAGATGGAGTCTGAAGACAAACCGTACAATGACTATTTCACGGAGCTCACAGATGGGAAAAAGAGGATTGGACCACCATCAAAAGCAGATTGGGAAGAGGTTGAGAGGTTGGTACACTTTCTTGTTATCTTTTACAATTCTACTTTGATACTATCAGCTTCGAAATCCATCACTTCACACAAGATCTATAATGAGATAGTCACCATCACTAGGAATGTTAGTAAGATAAGTAGCGCACCAGGTCCTGATGATTCATTAAGGTACAAAGCGTTGTCTATGATGGGGAAGTTAAGGAAATACTGGAATCCGTTTTGGGAAGGAGATGAGGCTGAGAAGAGTAAGAACTGTCAAATCAACAAGCTCATGATAGTTTCATCTGTCTTTGACCCAAGAAAGAAGATGAACTTTGCTAACATGTGCTTTGAGAAGTTGTATGGTAAAGAAGCATCGAGTATACTCTGCTTTCTGAATCAATTTTAGATATCTTGAAGAGGCTTTATGATGAGTACAGTCTTGTGGCTAGCAAAAGTGGTGGAGGATCATGTGGGTCACAGTCGGAAGGAGGATCATCTTCTCAGACCCACGATCAAGATGGTGGTGCAGTTTTTGAGTCCAGAGTTCTTGGTAATGGCATTGGATATGAAAGAATGGATAACCTCTACGAGGAGCTTATACAAGAAGTAGGTACAGAGGATTCTAGTAATGAATTAGAGTTATATCTGAAAGAGAAAGTCGAGATCACAAAGCCTATGGTTGGAACTGAGTTTGATGTTCTATCATGGTGGAGAAGAAACAGTCTGAAGTTCCCAATCTTGTCTCTAGTTGCTGCTGATATTCTTGTTGTTCAAGTATCATTTGTGGCATCAGAGAGTGCGTTTAGCACTAGTGGGAGAGTCCTAGACACATATAGGAGCTGCTTGACACACTTTATGGTTGAGGTGTTGGTTTGCACACAGCAATGGTTGAAATCAGAGGTGCATATGAATGAGAAAGGCATTCCTACTATAGACTACTTGAAGCTGTGGAGTTAGAAGATGATCTCATGAGAGGTAAACGTTACTAGATTTTAACTCTTTTAGTACTGTTTCTTGAAGTTTAATTTGAAATTTGATGTTTCATTTGTAGCAAATGAACCTGAATTCAACGTCCAAGAATGAGTGGCAAGCAGGAAGTAGCTGTTTAATTTGAAGTTCAAGAAGAGTTTCTTTGTGTTGCGTTTTTTTTTTTTTTCATTTCTAGTGTGTTTTGGAAAACAATGTTTCATTTCTATGTTTCTAAAAGACTAAAACTATGTTTGCATTCTCATTTCTTGTTTGAATTCGGATAATAAGAGTTTGTTTTGGGTTTTTTTTTTTTAAGTTCGGGTACTATATAACCGAAACCGGACGATACCCGTTTGTTTTGGATCAACAAACGGTAAAAAAATTCAAACCGATCCGATCCAGAACCGATGGGAACCGATCCGGAACCGAATTGAATGTATGTCAAGTACTATTTGGGTACAAAAATTATTTAACCGATTGACCCGAAACCGAATGGATCCTACCCGGAACCGAACCGAATACCCGAAATCGCAGGCCTAATTTCAAACCCATGAAACAACAATGGAACCATGGCTTCCTGATTTGAAAACCGGCCACTGTAGCCATATAGTTGTTACATGTGGAGAGATCTAAAACTTCTAAGTTACTAAGCTTCAGCCCACCTAAAATTTTCCCAAAAATAGAGGGTCTTGGAGAAGACGTGAAATTTCAGACCGATGCAAGAACCAAGTCTTGATAAAGTAGATGTATGACAGGAATAAGTTTCTTCGATATATCTAAGTTGGTGAACGAAACAAGGTACATGAAACCAAAAATGGAGCCATCAATGTGGGAGTTTGATGAAAGAAAGAATCCAATCTGGTGATGAACAAGAGAAACAAAACCATGCCATTAAATCCGATGTGAGAGGCTTGGAACTAATATCAATCAAAGAAATCTTGTCATCTGAGTCACGCCATATAAGGTACACATGTTTTTGTTGGAGAACAATCTGGGAAGAGATTCTTTTCATGAAGATTTTTATGAGTTTATAACTAATAGATTTCTCGGTATAAAGACTGAGATGGTGAAGTTTGAAGAGAAGAGATTAGAAAGATGAGAAAACAAAATCTTTACAGAAAAAAAAATAAATAGAAAAGTCTTCGTTCTCATGGTTTTTGAGCGAGAGGTGTGGAAGCATATAACATAAATAGGGCAATCCAGATTTAATTCAACCATTAGAGAGACAATGAAAGTTTTAAAAGAGATACGTAAAAGCTAGAGAGAGGGAATAGTAAAAAACATAAGCATGTAGATGAACACAAGTATTAATAAATCGTAAAGAAGTGGTCACAGATGTCCACTGGCCTGACATGTTGTTTTTCTGATTTTTTTAACTTCAATTTCAATAATAGATAACAAATAAAGCTTCTTCAGTTATTCTATGAATTTTGTGCATTTTTTGTGCACCAATTATTCAATGAATTGTAAATAAAAGTTAATTAGTGCAAGGAGATACAAGAAATCTATAAAATAATAGCATGACAAAATCTTTAAATCTCAAATCTTTTTATAACTAAACTATAAAAGACAATGAAGTATTTGTCGTAGACAAAATGAGTTTAATACCTAAGATTATGGGATGTGATCAAATATTATCAAGTTATGTTCAATTTATCCTTTCTAATTTCATTTCAAAAGTAAATATAGATTTTTAAATAATATATTTCAATCATATAAACTAACTCAAAAATGAAAAAATTACAAGTCTGATTTGACTTTTAGAAATATATATTTATTTAATACTTATGTTAGCTAACTAACCCAACAAAACATAACAATCTAATAAATTAACATATCACCATACATCCATGTCGATGATTTTTTTTTTTTAAACATAAATAAAACATACATCACACCTCTATAATTACAAAATAATCAAATATGTCTGAATCATTGCATATCATGTATTATACAATGCAAGTTAAACAACCCCAAAATTGGGATATTTAACTTAATACATCTTAAGCATGCAATATCGACATAAAATAATACTTTCTTTTTTTAAATTATACATGGGTATCCTGGCCCCACAAAAGTGGTCCAGACTAGTCACGTGTTGCCACGTGTCGGTCCCCTGTCCCTGGCGATGCCGAAATGTTAATTTCCCAGTGATCAGGACTCGAACTCTGGTGACTTCACCGTATTGGACTTTTTACCCTCAAGTTAATCACCACCAGACTACAAGCTTTGGTTATAAAATAATACTTTCACATAAAAACAACTAACATTTTCAAGATAAAATTAGTATCAAAAATAATATTTAATAAACACAGACAGTACGGACCAACCACTAATACAAAATAAAACTCACACGAAAGTTTCAAAATTTTATTAGCCAAATAAACTCCAATAATCTAAGGAAATATATTAAAATAAATTTTATCGAAAAGGTCAAACCGACCAGGTCCACGTCCAGCTCCATTTTATCTTAATTATTGAAGTTTTGATTGCTAATGAATTATATTCCGTGGAGAACAAAGACTAAGTTACATTAAGTGACAATCATACTCTATCCGTTTTAGTTTAGTTGTCGTTGTAGATTAAAACTTTTTGTTTCAAAGTAAATGTTGTTTTATAGTTTTTCTGACAAAATTTAGTGATTTTATATTTTAATCTATTTTCTATTGGTTGAAATGTGGTTAGATGTATTGATAATAATATTTTTATTTAATAAATATATAAAATTAAATATTTTTTTATCTATGTGTCTAAATCTAAAACGAATAAACGATAATTAAAACAAAACGGAGAAAAAGTATAATTTTCTTACCAGTGTTGCTTTAGATTTTGCACAAGCCTTTAAAGAGTATTACACTTTAAACTCTCATTTAAAATGGTCGTCACTGATTGTATAGATTTTTGTCATATATTAATTATAAAACTCTTACGACATCTTTGTGTCGATTAAGAGAATCATACATGTTGAATATTCATTTTATACTGACATTATGTCCACCAATTTTGTATATTCAAATATCTATATTATTAAAATTGAAGTACATTTTAGTACTATTTGAAAATATAAATAGCAGTATAGAAAAGAATTGAAAATTGTGTAAATAAAAGGTTCTTTAATTTTAATAATATATTATACGCATACATAGAGACCATATATAATACCAAAGCAATATATATTGGGGAGAATCCATTTACTATTAGTTTGTGGATGGTTCCGCATATTACTTAAAAGTTGTAAACAATGTAATTAACCTCGAAATTGATTTGTTACAGCTTAGACATTACATCAAATAAAAAATATACAAACCTTAAGCTTACATAATATTTGTTTGGTAAATAGATATGGACAACTGAAGTGCGGTTCAGTGGATTATGATTGGATATGGATGGATGGATCAGGAAACGAACAATTCTTAGGGGTGAAAAACAAAGAAAATCATATGTCTTCTTTGCACAAGAACTTGAGGGGTTAATTTGGGAAATGGACACCATACTTCATCACACGAACTTTCAGCACTTTGGAATAGACTGCAAGAATGTTTTATTGATGATTCAAGATCCGAAAGCATGGCCGAGTTTCTCCATAGAGCTAGGGAAGGTAGCAGCCCTGAAAAGATAATTTCCAGATTTCAAGATTTTCACATATTAAGAGAGCATAATCGGACATTAGATAGTTTAACTAGGATAACTCGTTCTTTTCATCGTGATTTAAATTTTGTTGGCTGTTTTATTCTGATTTGAATTCCTACACCACCTCTAGTTTGAGTAATAGAATAGTCTTTTGATGTCAAACAAAAAAATCCGCTTAATATATGGTAGGTTTGTCGTCTAATATAAATTTTTTTCAAAACTATTGTATATTGTAAAAAAATTAAGTCATCTTTATGTAATGATTATTTCTTGCATGTAATTTAAAGTTTAGGTATATATCTCTGCATTTTATTTATGAACTAATGATCGGTCCGCGCTTCAAACGGTATATTGTTTATTTGTTATTTTAATGAGTCTATTTTTTGGAAGCAAATAATGTTTGTGTTGTAGGTTTTCATTTGGAAGTTTTGATTGTTAGATCAAAGTTTAGTTTCCAACTGATTTGGTATTCAAAAATACTGATAGGATATAACGATTAAATGGTAAACCTTCAAGAGTCAGATATATTATATAAAACTTATTTTTTGTGTGTGTTCAATAATAAACAATATAATTTTTTAAAAAAAATTTTAAACTTGAAGGAAAATATGATCTTGCTGATAGGAGACAATCTTGGTGCATTGCAGTAGATGTACCAGGCAAGATGGAAGGAATCAATCCTAAGTTATCCGATAGAGGTCTCTTTAATATAGGCTCGCACATAGGATGTATTTCATAGATCATCCAAGTAACAGTAGAGCTCACTGGCTGGATATTAAGAATTTAAAACATAACCGAAGAATATCATCTTTATGTAAGAAGTGAGGCTAAACAGAAGAGATGATAATCAGATGTTCTCAACAGGTTTCATACCAATGGAATTTGCATAATTTGGTTGCAGTATAATTTGTTACTGGAAACACTCATGTATTGTTTTTCTTTTTCTTAATAGCATGGCAATTTAAAGTTGAGAGCAACATCAAAATCGACAAATAACTTGATTGAAGATATTTAAAGTATTTTACCGGATCATAAAGAGTTTTGTAGGACGCATGAGCAATGAAAATAGTGATTGAAGGAGAGAACTTTTTTCAATCATTAGAACACGTTAGAAAGATCCTTGAAGAACATTGGCCTATTACAGTGCTCTATTCTAGTGAACCAAATGTTAGTACCTTGTTTAGGATCCTATAGTCAACAAAGAGTGTAAGAGACTGTAAATTTATTTTATATGTAGTTTCAATCCATGCATACTAAACAGAGATCGTCAAGCTAGAGTTAATTACGGTATGTGTACGGTTAATTATTGAATGCATAAGTATGAAGTTTCATGTCATGTTAGTACATGTTAAAAATGGGTGGGATTAGTAACGTGTCCATTACGTTTTTCCTAGGCCCGTTAGTAGTGTTGGGTATTATGTTCGAGTGTTGGTTGGTGCCTGATGGCAGGACCGTCTAAGAGCACATGCAAGTAGAGCAATTGAACAGGGCCCAATTCAAAATATATACAAATTTTTTGAATTTTTAAACATAAATATATAAGTTATGATATAAAATTTTAAAATTGTAGACATACTATTAAATTTAGAGTTTATATTTTCAAAAGAGATGTCATATATATAAAATAAATATATGATTTTTTAAAACTAATTTATTATATTGTTAAATATATTATTAATAAAAATAATATTTTTTGAATATGTCCCAAAAATAATATGAGACCGGCCCTGCCTGATGGCATTATGCTTGTTGTGAGTTCTCTTTTGTATGAAATGCTAGTTTTAACACCTGTTAGTTTGATGCTTCTGATATGATGTTGCAATTTAGATAATGTTTTCATTCTTCTCCTTTCAGTCTCACTTCTCTTCTCTAACACACAATTACGATCTTGCTATAAAATACAATTGATTTTGTAAGAAATTCAAGTGTGAATAATTGACTATTATGATATTATAAGTTCTGATTTCCTTTTTGAGAAATTGGAGAACGTACTATTTACGGAGTTTCAAGAGTTCTTCTTCTCTTTTCTTGTCTAGTACCTCCTTTTTTTTTTTTAATATGACTTTATTCTAATATAAGACACAATCCTCATCTTTTATTCTAAAAAACAAATAAATTCTACATGATTCAAAAATATAAATTATCATAATATTATTAATGAAAGTATAATCTCAATAGTATGATCATTTTATACCTTATCAATTACAACCACATAATTTTTATTATCTTAACTTCAACTGACACCCATTTTTCTTTAATTTCAATCACATGATTATTTCACTTCTTCAATAACAACTACACAATTTTACTTTTATCTTTTTCTCATTCGGTTGGTATAAATAGTATAACTCGTACAACCAAACATATTAACAAAGGGTATAACTGATATAACTGGTAAAACTAGTATATAAATAGTATAATTCATGTACAATATCCAATGACTATAATATGCATAGCTAGTAAATCATGTTTTTCATATGATATATACAAACAATGTTTCTATTGATATATGGTAACAAAGCTTCATCTATTTTATTTGTAGATTCTTAAAAAAAATTGTTAGATTATTACATTACATTTTACCTTTACATTATATATATATATATATATATATATATATATATATATATATATACTTTTAAGTTTGTTAACTAAATTTTTCATATTATTATGGAAAGCAAACATGAACATACATATATAAAATTTATGATGTAAGAATATTGATATAATCCCTAAATTTCCAATTGATTTGCTATTAGTCAAAATGTTTAAAATTTATTTATATATTATTTTTAATTTTAATTATTAATAAATAAATTTAAATCTAAAATGATAATCATATATTTAATAAATAAAAAATACTAATCTAAAATTAAAATCAAATATTATATAACATATAGAAATTAATTTTTACAAAATAAAAATCAACATATAAAAGTTTTTTAAATTAAAAAATAAAATAAAACTTAGTAATGAACAACCGCTTCATCATAAACCATCAGTTCGTGGTTCATCTTCTGAATTGTCTCCAAAACCATTATACCACTTCTAACTTGTGGTGTATAGTGGCATAGTCTTGCTGGGTTATCACCGTCAAACCTACAATCTTTTATAATAATAATATATGAAAATTATAATAAAAAAAAATAATCTATAAATTTTTATTGTTAAATTAATTATGAAATAAAAAATATTTTTTAGACTAAAAAACTTGAAAATTGTCTATCAATATAATAATAATAATTTTTTTAATAAGTTTAATTTTAATTTGTTTATATATTTAATTAAAAAGTTTATATATATATATATTAATTTTCTATAAATTAGTTTTATATAAATTAATTTTAAATTATTTTATATTTATATAAAAGGAAAAAAAAATATTTTTAAAAAATATTTAAATAGTTTAAATATATATAAATAAAAACGTTTGGATATAAATTAATTTTCAAATAGTTTTTATATATAATGTTTTTATATAAAAATTAATTAAATTTGTTGATATATATGTTTATATATGTTTATATATATATATATATTTGTAAAACGTTTTAAATATTTTTTAAAAACTCTAAAAACATTTTAATATTTCAAAAACGTTTTATATAATAATAAAAACTTTAGAAATCTCACAAAAAAATAAATTAAATAAACAAACAACAAAATCACAATAAAACCTATTTAAACCACAACCTAACAACAAAATCTAACATCTAATTCATAAAATTCATAAAATTCTTCTTCTTAACATAAATCGAACATTCAAAAATTAAATTTAACAATTTCACAATAAAAAGTAACATAAATCAAATGAGAAATGGAAGAGGTGACTTACAATATTTGTGAGAGGGAGTTTAGGAGTTAATGGCTTAGACTCACTGGATTAGAGAGAAAAATGGAGAAAATTTTTGTGTTTTAAAGAGAGAAGGAGAGAGAAAAAATGAGTAAGAATAAAGGGTTAACGTTTTTTTTTTTTGGAACACAACGTACGTTTCATTAATTTAAACTTGCTCGATTACATATGATAGAGGGAAATGTACATCCTCTTTGATTGAAAGCATAAACTACAACATCATAAGGTAAAAAGGATAGGTCTTCAAAAGAAGAAAAAGACAGCGAACTCAAAACGATGTTTGAATGCGTCAATACAGCCTTCACGACATGGTCGGACAGCAGGGAGATAGTCACTTTAAGTTGTGACGTTGACATCCAATCCGCACCTCGGAAACTCGTCGAAACAAGTCCCGCTGCATCTTCAGGCCCCAAACGGACCGCTCCACAAGATAGCAAGACGGTTATAGATATGGAAGAACACCTCCACAAAAGTAGAGGGGAAACACTCCTTAAAAAGGAGGCAGAAGGTGATAATGATGGTCTCGGTGAATCCACCGATAAATGGAAAGATTGACTACTCTTCAAACAAGAGGGATGAAACTTTGGAGTACCTTGGACCTTTAACCAGCCCGGTGGAGGTGATGATGATGGAAGGGCGGGCAAAGAAGGGAGGCCAGCGACGGTGGTGATGAAGGAGGCGGGAGGTGAACACCAACGAGACAAATAACAAATTCCTAACTCTAAAACCCAGGTTAAAAGTGGAGTCCCACGAACACTGGATATATTTACGTCGGAAGCTGAAGCTTGACGTTGGACTTGCGCTGGTGTGGGAGGCGGGTGGCGGAGGAGGTTAACTAACCGGGGAAACGTCATAAAGAGGAAAGGAAGAGGCCTGACGGGTCTGTCTCCGAACAGAGCCGGATCAGCGGAAGAAAGGGTTAACGTTTTTATATTTTAAAAAATCTGATGGAATAGGATCATTATAATTTCGTCGAAATATTTTGGCATTTGGCGGTTTACAAAAAGTTTAATGGTTTCTTTTTTGGGTAAAATCAAATTCCGGTGAAATCCCGATGATTCTATACTATCCATCGAATTTGTTTTGGAATATTTGATAATTGGTCAATTTGTCAAGTTTCGTGACTAGAATATGCCATATTTGTTAGAATTTCGTCAGAATATTCTAACAAAATTTTTTATGAAGTTTCGACGAATATAATATATTCTATGCATGCTTTTCAATTGAGTAAAAATTAGATTCGTCGAAAATCTATCTGATTATTCTGACGTATTACTGATGAAAACATGTTTGTGGTTTCAAAACATGAAAAAATTGATCCACAATAAACTTTAATATTTTTTGATATTCAGAAGGAGTTATCTGAATGTATAAGTTTTTAAGTGATTATACAAGATCGTATTTCAAAAAATCAATATTGTAAGTTGGATTACCGAAATATGTTTGTTTAAGTATATAAGTATTTATGAGGAATATTATGTATCTTTTAATATATTCGTAGAGGATTTTATAAGTTGAAAAAATTGAATAATTATTAATTCACATCCTATTAGACACTTAATATATTTATGTGACCTTGTAGATATCCCAATTACATAAATATTGACTAAATCAGATCAAAAACATTTAACTTCAGATTTCTGTTGGAATGTACTGATGGAATTCCGACAAACTGACCAAATTTATCAAAAAAAAAATTGATATATTCCAACAAAATTTTGAGGAAGTGAAACCACAAACTGAAACCTCAATCTATATTGAAATTTTGTCAGCCTATTCCGACGGAATTCCGAGGAAATAAACCTTAAACTGTAACTGTAATATATAAGTGTTTCCGTCAGAATTTTGTTAAAATTTTCTGACGAAATTCCGACGAATACCTATTTTTGGGGATTTTGTCAAAAGAAATTGAATTTTTTTTGTTGTTTGAATTTTGGTTGGAATTTTCCAATAAAATACCGATAACATTCTATTTTTGGGTTTTTCTATATTTTCAGATTTTTTAGATTATTTTAACAATTTTTTATTTATCGGAATGTCTATTAGAATAACAGAATACTAGAGCTTGACCCGTGCGTCCGCGCGGGTGTAATATTACTTTGTATTATATTATATTTGTAATTGTTTTCAACTGATACATGTATATGTGGAATTTTGTTCAAGTTGTATTGTCGTTTGATCTATAAATTTCAGTTTCAGTAGATAAGTTATTATATTATATTGGATCAATTATATATTGTATTTGTTTATAAAGATTACATATTAACCTGATTGTATAAATTACAACAATTAATAATTTGTGAAAACCATTTTTTTTGTGGCACTGTTTATTTTACTTAAACAATTTAATAAAAAGGCAACACTTAAGGTAATTATTTAATATCACACGAATAAATTTTTCTGGATAAATTTACACTCTAAATTTAATATATATCATTTGAAAATACATATATATTTTTATTCAAAATCGTTAACATATATCATTTCATCAAATATTTTGGATCATAGAAAGATTTGAACCACCTTTGATTTGCTGCCTGCATCTTAGACATTACCAAGCCCATTTAGTTGTTAACTAATTAGCGTAGAAAAAAAAACAGTTACTTTAACGTTTATTAAAAAAAACACAGATCGATACAAAAGATGAGAGTAGAGTTTCGTAGAAGAGATAGCCAAACAACTTGATGAGTCCAGAACAAAATTGTGTGATAAATCCTTTCACCAGCATAAGTTCCCCATAGACAACATGCAAGCTCATTTCCGCTGCCAAAATCGAATTATAAAGAAGTTTAGTGAAGTAATATAATAGATTGTTATATAAAAAGAGGTTACAAAAACTAACTTTGTGTCAATCAATCGGAGTTCGATCTTGTTCATGTCTTGTCCAAAGACTTGGACGGTTTGAACAACTCCTAGTTCGTGTACTTTACCTATTACATCTGCGAGCAAAAAATTAAAAGTTGTACATAAAATTTAGTTAAATTAACATTATCAGAATATAGTCATGTAAAATTTATAAATGAGTTAAATATTACTTACGAGGAAATCTGTTTTTAGTTTACCATTTCCTATCTCTTCATAATCGGCAAAAGAGAGAAAAAGGTTTTCATCAGTTAAATCTGAACCTGAAAACACTGTCTCATCTGTGATAGTCATCTTGTACGGATGCTTTGTTGTTCGATATGAACCACCAGCAGCAGAGATGGTCATGTTTTCAATGACTCGCCATTCATCTACAGGTAGGCCACGTTGAACTCGAAACATGTGTGTTTTTTTGCAAGATGCATGGATTTTATTACCCTACAAAATGCAATATAATTGTTAGATATAGGAAGAGAATAATTTCCAATAGAATTCAAGTAAAGTTTAGGAAGATAAGTTACCATTTGGTCGGCTAAAACCATCTCAAAAGTATCCCCACCAAAAGAAGTGTTTTGTTTCCAGGAATGTAAGCATTTCACTTGAACACGCCATTTACTCTTATAAGGTCTGACTTTGGTGAGTAGAGAAAAATTTGTCGCTAAAGACATGTTTAGGTTTAGAATGGTGCAATACTCTTTATTTCACGCATAATAGTAGAGGGGTATATATAGTTGGTTCCCAATGGTTAGGTTAAATTGTGGAATCTAATAAATATCTTGTTAGTTATTATTCAGAATAAATGATAATAGAATATACGGTTTTGAACTATTAAATACATGTTCCTTAATTATTTAAATGAAAATATCAAGAGTATATTTTTAATAGCGAGATTAGGTAAACGTGATTTACAAGTTATGATTTGCAGAATATGACGATTTTGTTAGTTAATGATTTTCTTTACGTGATGATGAATGCATTGAAAAAGAAATGTGTATTTGGAATGTGATCGAATTCAGGAATATTTGAATTTATTAGTTATAAATATTAGATATACGTGATTTAGAAGTTATGATTTAGGATGAATTTATCAAAATTGTATTGGTTGATATATTTTTTTTATATTCGGGTGTGGAAGTAGCAAACGTTTTTGGAATGTTCTTTTTGGTTAGTATAATGATTTTGTGAACAGATAATATCAAGTACAAATAATTGCAATATCTTTAGTTATTCTCTAAACGTTATTTAAAAATAATAACATTGCTGATGGTTGAGGAATTATAAAATATACTCTGCTACAAACTATACCCTTGAAATTAATGCATGGTTTAGATGAGCAAAAGATCATTGTAGTTAGGAATCATATAATGGTTGAGGAAACATGGAATTAATAGTTAAGATGAGCAAAAGTTCCTTGACATCACAACATTTTAAATAATACGTGGTTAAGTATTTATAAATTTGGTATTGTTTTTCAAGAGATGGATGTTGGGGAGAATAAGACGGGTTAATTTTGGAAGGGGAATCTGGTTCAGCACCAAATTTATTAATTAGTAAGTGTCATCAATTGATTGAGTTGGTTTAGGTGTTAGAAGAAGGAGAAGTCTCGTTGGTTTAGGAATTATATTAAACGACTCAGTTTTTAGCCAGTGACATATAATGTAAATAAATGGAAAAGGTAAGGGTTTTTTTTTTTTTTACTCCAGTTTTAATATATTAGACTAGATTTGGATCCGCGCAACCGCGCGGGTATTAATTTTCATTTTTATTTACATAGATATTTTGTTTTTATTTAAATATATTACATGTGATTCAATTTTATTGGTTTTCATCAAATTAATTATTTCAAAATATAAAATATATTTGTATCTTCTTTTATATATTTTCATTTGTTGAATTAGTATTTGATTATTGAACTTATGAACTTTTTTAGTCTAATTTGGTAAAATATAAAATTATTTTCACTTCTACTAAAGATATTGTAACATTTCAAAAAAAAAATCTAAAATCAAACAAAATTAAAGTTATATATCTTAGATTATAAATATAAAGTACTAATTAAACATTAATATTTTTTTTTCAAAAAATGAACTATCTAAGTATTTAACAAATAACATATATATTTTAAATTTATTTGTCGCTTTATTATATATTTATCTTATTGTATTTGTATTAGTTATTAAAAATATTTTGTATTAAATTTATGCTCAGTTCTGATCCACCGATCTTCAAGTCAAATTTCCTTTTAGCAATATTTTTTACGTTTATTATTTTAAATAATATATTATTATATATACAAAAGTCTAAGATATGTCAATTTCTATACATGTATTATATAGTTTGTGAATGTTAAGTCGTTCTGTCATCGTATTATATTTTAGCATAAATATTTTATATTTATGATAATAAAATTATAAATTTAAAAACTTAATATAACTTTATCATATTTAGTTAACTATAATAATTTTATTTTAACATGAATTTTTATTATTATAAAATATATAAAAATAAATAGAATTTTTATTTTTAATTTATAAATGATAACTGAATATATATTTATGCATAATAATAGTTGATTTCTAATTATGAAATTAGTTTAAATATTTACATAAACCTTTTGAAAATTAAGATACTGTTAAAATATTTTCCAAAAGATTTCTTAGAACTTGTAATATATATGTTGAAAATGAAAAGATATCATGATTAAAAGATTTTATATTATTAGCTTTAATAAAGTACATGTTAAGTTTTTATACATGTATTATATAGTTTGCTAATGTTAATTTGTGTTACCAACGTATTATATTTTGAACATAAATATATATAAAATGAAATATAAAAGTTTAATATAATTTTATTATATTTAGATCAATATAATAATTTTTATAATACGGTTGATTGTGATTATATAATAGATAAAATAGGATAAAATTTATATTTATATTTTTAGTTTTTTAAAATATATAAATGTATAATAATATTCCATCAGTAATTTCGAAATTTGTGAAAATATTTATATATAAGTTTGAAAATTAAGATCTTGTTATACTATTTTAAGCAAATTTGTTAGAATTTAAAAAATATATATATTTATATTTAAAATGAAAAGATATCAAAAGATATTGTGATCAAAAGATATCAAAAGATATTATTAAACCATATTATTTGTATTAAATGAAAGATAATTAATTTCTAGTGAGAGTTCATTTTTTTAAAAATCACACATGAATCAAAGTTATGACTTCTGTTTTAATATATAAGATGCCATGTTTTCTTATAGGGATAGTTGGGATTCCATGCAACATTTATTTTGGATGAAGGTTTTCGCTGAGGTACTACACACGCAAACATATAATTAACACATTCATGTGTATATAATAATGTTTGGCTGTCTGCACTTGGAAACTGTAATGAATGGCCCACAATAGCCGTCAAAGAAACGATATTCGTCAGTATAATATATGTATTTGCAATTATACGTGTCATAGAAATATGCTTAGGTATAGATGTACACACATGATATATGGTTTGGTCGGTAAATTAATCGAATATAAATTTAATATTCAATTCCCTATAAGTTGCAAAAGATATACGTCTAAAGCTTGAAAAAGATAATCCTATGAGTTCAGTCAAAAAAGAAAAAGAAAGATAATCTTATGAGGTCCACAACGATTCACGTAGGTCTGTGATTGCATCTGTAAAGTTGTTTCTAAGGAAAATGATGATTATGTTATTATATATTTGTAGATCAATGTCTAGGCGTGTAGTAGTTATCCATTGGAATTAGGACAACTACGGCATATAAACTCTTTTTATTTGTAGAGTCACCTCCAAATATATACTTCCTCTGTTTTATAATAAGTGTCATTTTAAGTTTCTGCACACGGATTAAGAAAACATTTAATTTTATATATTTTCTATATAAAAACATCATTTTCCATACACCTAACACTATTTCAACCAATAGAAAATTAAATTGGAAAATAAAATTCATAAATTTTGCATTGAAAATAGAAAACGACACTTTTTATGAAACAAAAATAAAACTTCAAAACGACACTTTTTGCGAAACGGAGGGAGTATGTATGTTCATAATTCACTTTTTCAGTCTTCTAGCATTTTCGTACGATTTCATACGAACCTGAGTTTTATATGCTATAATATTCAGTATCGTGATCCTTCTGATCATTCCAAGCAATCTTGTTTGCCTTTTATTAAATATAATTGTGCTCAGTATTGGTTCAATTATTTGAACTTCCTCAATAAGAAGAGACTACTAAAAGACTACTACGTGTGTCTTTTTTTTTTTTTTTTTGAAGATATTAGATGATCTTAAAAAGGTCAAATACTTAACAACGTTGAGTTCAACATATATACTCCCTCCGTTTCATATTACTTGTCGTTCTAGTTTTATTCACACATATTAAGAAAACATATGATTTTGTATATTTCCAAAATAAAAACACAATTATCTATACATCTAACTATATTTCAACCAATAGAAAAATAAAAACACAATTAGCTATGAATCTTATTAATGAATTTTGCATTGAAACTCTAAAACGACACTTATTTTGAAACAAAAATTTTTCCCTACAACGACAAGTAATATAAAACGGAGGGAGTATGTTTTCTCTAACAATATAACTAATTAGTTGCAATTTTCCAGGTATTTAATTATTATACTCTCAACGTTACTGAACGAACCGCGTGAATGAAAACAAAAAGGATTAGAATTAGGTCTAATATAAAGCCATACCAACAACATGTTGTCAAATATCAGATGTTCAAGAATGGTATCACTGTGACGTCATTTCGCGACGAAATTACATATTTAACTGGAAACCAACGTAGTCGCCGCGTGATATATAGCGACGAGATGATGTGGAGAAAGCCATCCGTTTAATCTTTATGGGACCTCAAAAGGAGACAAAGTTTGGTCACGTGTCGACTTCAGGAGCAGTGGACCACTGTTCTGTCGGCGTCTCCTTTCCACTACATACGCTAATAACGACAAAACACTACTTTTTCGGTGTTCAGAATGTCTGTTGTACCCCTGACCTTTCCCTTTATTTATTGGTTTATGCCATAAGTTTTTCGACTAAAAACGTCGACGACAGAGTTACTTTCATGCGGTGACTGTCACTTGATCCGGATAAGATTCTCAATGTTCTTAAGTTTACCATATTCCACAAGCATCCGTTCCTTGTATACCACAAGTTGTAGTGCTCTTCGGCTTTCATTCGAAAGCAACTAATAAAAAGTTGATGTTTACATGTAAGAAACAAATATATTAAGTGTACCTAATATATAGAGAAATTCTCTTAGATAGTTCATTTTAGTTTGTTCTTCACAAAAATAGTTTTTAAGGAAGAAAATGACCAAAATATATTTTTTTTAGAAGCTAAGAAATTTATTTATATGCATTTATATTCTTAGAATTAACTAATTTAAAATTTAGGGTTTAGAATTAAGGGGTGAGTTTGAGGATAGGGTTTCAAATTTCAAAAAAAAAAATTGAGAATTTCAAGAAGAAAAATGAAAATTTCAAAAAAAAAAAAAGCTATTATGGTCATTTTATTTTTTTAGGGTTATTTTGTGACAAAAAATTAAAATGGTTATTTAAGAGAATTGTCTGGCCTATATCTATCTTTAGAATGGCCCAAAGTACTCCACATGGGATTCTATTAGGTTTTACTTGCAATACTTAATTAGTTTGAACTTTAACTTTTGTTATTATTTGGAATTTGAAAGTTATTGCCAATCTTTTATACCTTCTTTTGCTGGTTGATTAAACTGAAATAACATATACGTAGACAAGCTTTACTCCCTCCGTTTTAAATTATATGTCGTTTTGGAGTAAAATTTTTGTTTCAAAATAAATGTCATTTTCGGTTTTCAATGTGAAATTTATTGGTATTTTTATCTATTATATTTTTCTATTGGTTGATATATGGTTAGATGTATTGGTAATAGTGTTTTTATTTTGAATATATGTAAAATTAAATGTTTTCTTAATCTGTGTGCATAAACTTAGAACGACAACTAATATGAAACGTAGAAAGTACTAAACTTTTATTCGGCTTAAATTTCATATAGCAATAATATATTTTAATAAGAATTGATGTAAATAAATTTCATAGCCTCTCATGGGAATAGTGGGTAAATATGCATATCCCATTTATATTCCTTTTTCTCTCCAGAAACAAGATAACAAAACAAAAATCACCGAAAGCTTACATGTGACTGGCTTTAATGATAACTTTTTGGATTGATTATGAATGGACCGGCCGCGAGATATGCTTAAAAGTTATTTATTGATTGTACGTGTCTTTGATTACACACCTATATTGTATGCGTACATATATGTACACTTCAAATTTGGAATTGAGATTTTAGTTTTAAAACGTACCGATTTTGGCTAACACTGCACGTACTAATAAGACAAGTCTTATAAACGTATGGTTACCATCCATACAATATAAATCATACGTATGGTTAAAATCCATACAATACAAACTCGTGACCTCCAAATTACATCCTTTCGTGAAATAAATATTTTTAAAAAACTTGAGTCTATAGCTAGAAGACTTTCAGATATGTGATGCCCATGTTGAAAACTTATCAATTGGTTTTGGCAAAAGGTGTCATATTCGTATATATATGTATAGGTAAAATATATAGGGCACGAGAAAGAATTTGAGTTAAATGGTTAGTTTATTTTTAAACGCATATATGTCTCAACTGAATTATGATATATATTTTCAAAAACAGAAATGATGATAGGAATATCCAAGTCTCAAAACTAAATTTCCATAAGTTTTGCAATAGTTTTTTAAAAAGAAGATAAGCGGTTCACTACCATCAAGTTGATTTTTGGTTTCGACTAGCTAAGGTATGTGACCACATTAGAGGTTGCATTTGATTACCATTGATGATCGGAGAGCAGACAATTTATTATTTACCATATTTTAAAAACCAGAAAAATAAAATTTGTGAAGGTTCGCAACAGGTGCGTTCATTTCGCACATGGATGAACTTCGACAACCTAAAGAATTTCTTCGCAACTTTTCAATTCAACATATTTCAAAAATAAAAAAAATACAATGACTGATAAGTTTATATATGATGCTTGGATTTCTTCTTTTACTATGATATATATTAATTTTGTTCCACGGTTTAGCTGTTCGAATCGGTGTCTTTTTCACAAGCTAAATTAGTTATTATTGGCAAAGAAAAAGAATACGGTTTGAGCTAAATTTATCTAGTAGTTTTACAAAAAAAAAAAAAAAAAATATATATATATATATATAGCTCCTGTTCCACCAAAAGAAAAAGCTCCAGTAAAAGTAAACTAAATTTACATTTAAGTATTTAGTCGTGGATATACATCTAATATACGTGAAGATATACAGAGAATGAAATGATAGACTTCAGCTTGGGCGAGAAAATGTGCGTGGCAGAGAATTTATGATACCATACGGACCTTTCCGAAACAGAAGAAGTCTTGACTCTTTGCACTCTTTCTTTAATTTCTCTTGCCTCATAAATTTTAAAAGTTTATTGTGGAGACCACACGGACTTGTCTTTGTGTTGACGAAAATAAAGATGAGATTATGAAGAAAAACTCACAAAGGATTAAGAAAATTTTGGAATTGACTCGGTTGGAAATTTTTCAATTAATGTGCAGATGAGAAGACAGAAGACAGAAGAGGGTTACTCTCAGTTGTTTCTGCATCAAATGTATGTATATTATTAATGTTATATACTATGTATAATGTAGTCAAATTGTATCTGACATTAAAAATTCCCACGACACTAACAATTTTTTTAACAATTGATCAAAAATCCTAAAAATCATGATGTTTTAAGTTGTGTTGAATTTTTTTGTATAAATATTGGATATGAGCTTGAATCCTGTCCGAACCCAAGAATCAATTCGGTCCTAAGACAAATATAAATAGGAAAAAGGCTCAAAAGAGGTCTAACTAACAAAATGATCGTCGACTTACCGATTTGTCAATATAAATCAGACACAAGCAACCCGGAATCAGATGAAACAGGACATCAAACTCTACTACGGCACCAAACATAACTGTCAACAACCTCACCGATTACTATGCTGGCACAAAAATGCAATAATAAAAGGAGGAGCATCTGTGAACAAAGAGCCCATAAAAAGAGCGAAAGAGAGAACACGAAGGAGGACACGAGAATTAGAGTGAGAAAACGAGAAAAAAAGTTATTGATGACGAGTTCATTATCTTTTATATTCCCTATTCGGCAAACAGCTTAAATACTTCTATAAACGAAACATTTAGCCCTCTAAGATTTTATTTATTGTTTGATTAGATTCTTAAGCTAGATCATTGGTTGTAGAATTCAACAATAAGAATCCCCCATGGAATTTTAGGGTTTCTAAGAGCAACCTTAACAGAGATTTCTCTCCATAGATATCTACATATACATATATGAGTATCTAAATTTTATGTATGTTTATATAAATATTATTATTTAGTTATGAGTATCTAAATTTTATGAGAAACCCAACATAAAGTATATTAAATGTCTTCGTTTAAGATATTTTTGGTTGAGTTTTCCGTAAAATTTAGATACTCATAATTAAATAATAATATTTATATATACATACATATTTAGAAACCAATGGAGAGATATCTGAATATCCGCCGGATATTATAATTTTTAAGAGGATATCTGACACCTGGATATCCAACACCTGGATATCTGAAAACCCCATGTCAAGATAAGGATAGTAAAACATGGACTCACCGTATAAGGATATGGATCTGATTATCTTAAAATACTCCGGATACTCGATCCGTCCCAGACCTAGAAAATACTACAAATTAGAGATTAAAATTTGGGAAAATTGTCAAACCAACCTAAAACTTGAATTCAAATGCAAAAGTGTACCCAAACATCAATCAAATGCAAAAGTAACCTAAAAAGGGTAGTGAGATTACAACAAGCCCTTTATGACAAAAAAAAAATTGTATGCGTTTGTACTTTCATAGCCTATTTAAGTCTTCCGTCATTTTTAAGTCTTATGTCATTTTTAAGTCTTCTACGATTTTGTAAGTCTTCTGAGAAGACTTACATGTAAGTTTTCTCGTTTAGTAAATCTTAAAAATAATTAATAAATTACATAAAAATATTTTGATGGGGGGAAAATCTAAATCATGTAATAATAAATATTTGTAAATGATATAAAATAAAATCTAGTAAAATTGGATTGTTTTCAACATAGATGAGTGAATGTATCATCTCATGATATTCTTTGTCTAGGGTTTGGAAACATATGTTCTAGTATTGCATGTATCTTTAGGGTTAGATTTTGGAAGTCTAACTAATTTTTTTGAAAATTCATTTTTTACATATATTTGTTTAGTTTTGTGTATATTAAACAGTTTTGGAGTTGATTTTAAGTTTAGTATAGTGTTTACTGATATTTAGTTTATCTTATTGTTTAGGGTATTGGAAGACTTAAGTCTCTAAAACATATTACGCTAGAAGACTTAAATGTAAGTCTTCTCGACGTATTAGGGTGTAAGAGACTTCTTCGTAAGTCTTCTCGCTTGTTTTTGCCAGAGGACTTTCCCGTAAGTCTTCTATGCCGAACCGGTCGTGAATTTTACCAATTTACAGTTAATCTAACCGGATGTTTTACCGGACATATAAATACTAATTTTTTACTTTTTTTTAATTAATTTACTATTTGTTGGTAAACCACGGAACCCTAGCCATTTCTCTCTAAAGACGATACCAAAGACGATTTCCGTCGTTTCTCGTTTTTCGTCGTTTTTCACTGCACTAATCTCTTTTTTTCATCGAATCTCCTTTATATTTCATGTGAGAATAGTATTTCTGGAGATTAAACTAACCCGCTTCCTTTTTTTTCAGATCCGAAACCGTTCGTCTTCCGTTATTGTTATCGTTGAGCTCTGTTGCCGGTAAGTTCTTCCTCTTTGGTGTCGAGTCCATATTTTGACTATAGGCGAACCTTTACAAAGTTTCGCCGCCGTTAAATCCTAAACGTGATAGTCTGACTTCTTATTTTACTTCGAGTTTTGCAGATCTGCTAACCGCTGCTGTCATTGCCGATCCTAACTTCACCGCTTTAGCTTCCGACTGTAAGTTCTTCAATATGTTCGTCTAGAATTTGTGGAAGTCTTTGAGAAAGTCTTCGAGGAAGTCTTCGAGGAAGTCTTCGAATAGGCTTCTCGGAGAAGATTACTGGAAGACTTTGTAGAAGACTTCCAATTATTATTATCCGAGAAGCCTAGTGGAAGACTTCCTAGAAGACTTCCAGTAAGTCTTCCAGTAAGTCTACAGTAAGTCTTCCAGTAAGCTTCTAGAATAATAATAATAGGATAATAATAACTGGAAGTCTTCTACGAAGTCTTCCAATAATTGTGTTTGGTTTGTGATTGAGATGTTGGTTTTTAATTGTTTTGCAGACTGAAAAATGGATTCACTAGAACTCCCGAAAAGGATATTTACCTTAGGGGAAGAACCATTTCCAATCAAAAGCATAGCATACCATACATATGACTCCAAGTTGTTTTCTGCTGTAAGGGATGCTCTACATGATGATGAATACGAGGAGCTTAAGGAATCAAGATTGGGAGTCTTCCTAAAGTTCAAGGAGATGGATTTTGGTTGGGCATCAAGGCTGGTTCATTACATGCTCTGTTTCCAGCTCAACATCAAGAAAAAAGTATGAGCTTTGGAGTCTGGTTGGTGCAGATCCGGTGAGGTTTTCACTGATAAAGTTTGAACAACTCACTGGTCTCAACTGCGAGTACATTGAGCACCTTGAAAATCCGAGATGTGAGATTACAAATGAGATGGCCAGTTTCTGGGAGCGGATTGGTGTTTCTGTCGATGGTGGTCCAAGTTCCGAGCAGATAATAAAAGCACTTAAGAGATGCCAAGAGTAGTCTCGAGATGATCGCATGAGGCTGGGATACCTAGCTATCTTCTCTGGATTCATTGAAGGGAGGAAGTACTCAAGCACAACACGAGCTAGTCTTGCAAGGCTCGTAATGGTATTGGAGAAATTCGAGAATTATCCATGGGGGAGAGCAGCTTTTAAGGTGTTGATGGACTCTTTGAAGGCAAAATATTTCACGAAGTCGTATACTGTCGATGGGTTCATACAAGTTCTCCAAGTGTGGATCTACCATGCTCTGCCCGGATTGGGTGCTAATTATGGGAATTCCTTACCAAACAAACCGTCTCCACCGTTGCTGGCATTCAAGGGTGGCAAATGACGCAAATGTTTTAAAGACGCTATCAACAAACAAGTAATTTCCCAAAATAGTATGACTAATATGTAAATAATCTATAAAAATTTATGACCAGAAGACTTATCAGAAGACTTACTTAAGTCTTCCCGTAAGTCTTCTGGCTAGAAAACTTTCGAGTTTAGTCTTCCTTATGTGAAGGACTTAGTTAAGTCTTCCAGAAGACTTAACTCGAAAGTCTTCTAGCTAGAAGACTTACGGGAAGACTTAACTAAGTCTTCTGGTAAGTCTTCTGATCATAAATTTTTATAGATGACTTACATATAAGTCTTCTATAGTTATAATCCGTCAAATATATAACTTGATATCTTTATATAATGCAGACTCGTGTGATCAACTATGTTGAGAAGAACATCGAATAAATGTTTCTAAAATGAGATAATGATAGAGAAGATGTGACTGTCGAGAACATTATTCAAGTCATGTTTAATGCTCCGCCTAATTGGAAGTGGACCATGAATTGCTGGGAAGACGAGGGTATCTATCCGTGGACCAATCCAAAGACGCACGTTGTGTACGTGAAGGAAGAGAGTTCTGTGAAGAGTCTTGTTGTGAGAGAAGAAGATATTGAGAGACCTTCAAAGAGAGCTCGTATAGAGGCACCTGCAGAGCCTCGTTCGGAGGATATTTCAGATGCTCGTTCGGGGGCTATTCCAGAGGCTCGTTCAAAGGCTTTTATTCCTGTGAGTGGGGTTGACAAAACATACATTGAAAAATATTTCAAGGACCTCATAGATGTCACGAGGGATGGGTTTGGGACGTGCCTTAAGGAGATGAAGCTTGGAATCACCGGAAAAGGAACTTCCTCTGATGATCTTCAACAAACTACCTCAAGTCTGTCTAAAAGGGGGCTCGAACACGGGGTTAGTTCCAAAACCACGCTCCATGTAGTAAAAATAATAGGAAACTTGGCTGAAAACTTCGTTTGTATTGCAGAGTGAAAGTGTGAATGGGGCGAAAGTAAGACAGGATGAAGAATCGAGTTCCTCCAAAGTCCTGAGTGTTGAAGCCAAAGAGAAGGAAGTGAAAGAGGACAAAGAGAAGGAATTGAAAGATAAGGCCACTAAGGGCTTAGAGAAGGCCTTAGCAAAGGCAAAAGAGGCTAAAAACAATGAGGCTAAAGCCAGTGAGGCTAAAGCCAAAGATGCCAAAACTAAAGAGGCCAAACTCAAAGAGGCCAAAGCCAAAGAGGCCAAAGCCAAGGAAAAAAGAGGCCAAGGAAAAGAAGGCCAAAGAAAAGGAGGCCAAGGAAAAGTAGGCAAAAAAAAGAAGACCAAAGAAAAGGAGAAAAAGGAGGCCAAACTGGCTGCAGAGGCTTGGCTCGGAGATGCCAAACTGGAGGAAGAGGCCAAAGCCAAAGAGGCTGCTGATAAAGTGTTGTCTACTGAACCTGAGGCGAGTGCTGAAGCTAGTGTTGTCTTAATGGACAAAGACAAAACACTGTATCAGATGTAAAGATGCAGGAGGCTAGGAAGCTTTCAAAGAAGGATTCTGCTTTGGCAGCTGTCCGGGGAAGGAGTGAACGAGATATGAAGTTTGTTGCCTCACAACAATCTTCTTTTCAGGAGAATAACACAATCAAATTGATCATCCCAAACACTAAGGTTGGTCATGGCTATGATCCTTTTGCACTCCCGGACAAGCAGTTGAGCAAGACGCTTACGGAACACCTGAAAAAAGATCCGTAAGTGATACTTTTGTTTTTTAAGTCTATACAACAAATGAATGCTAATGCTTATCTATATTTTGTGTTTGCAGAAATTGGAGAAAATCTTTTGAGTGCAAACCTAAGCGTTGTATAAGTTATTGGTATCAAGTAATCCGAACCCCCCTAGCATGGCTCCTTGACACGGTAAGTCTTCTGGATTAGTCTTTTAGATTAGTCTTCTGTGTAGTCGTCTTAATAGAAGACTTACAAGTAAGTCTTTTATTGGGACGACTTCATATAAGACTATCCAGAAGACTTACCTGTAAGTCTTATGCGTAGTCGTCCCAGTAGACTTACTGATAAGTCTTCTATTAAGACGACTACGCAGAAGACTTACATGTAAGTCTTCTGGATAGTCTTCTGTAAAGTCGTCTCAATAAAAGACTTACATGTAAGTCTTCTGGAAAGTCTTCTCAGAGAATATCTTCTGACTTGTTTTGTTTTTTGGTTGCAGCATATGAATGCTTATATCAATGTTCTAAGGCTTCGGCAGAGAAACAACCCAAATCATTTTAGGAGCGAAAGAATCTGCTTTCTAGATCATCTGTTTTCACGGATGTGGAGGGACAAGTACGGAGAATTTAAGAGCTCGTTGTTCGATCACAACGGTTTAGGAAGAAGGCTGCCTGGCGGGTCATGGGATCTTTATGCAGGCATAGTACTAACATTTTGCTCTACTAATAAGATTTGGGGTGTAGATATTGATGATATATATGCGCCTGTGAACTTCTAAAAAGATCATTGGATTGCTATCTGGATATTGATCCCTAAGAGACACATAGTTGTCTGGGACAGCATTGTGAAACATATATCAAAAGCACAACTGGATAAGGTAATGGAGCATTTTCTCATAATGGTCCCTTATTTACTTGTTGAGTGCGCTTCCACCAAAGAAGAGTGTATCAAGTACTCACTGGAACCACTCACGTATGAGAAACCGACAGTTGGAGTACCACAGTGCATAGCTGGTGATTGTGGTGTGTACGCCTTGAATTACATGGAGTGTCATGCTCTTGGGTACACTTTGTTTCCTGCTGCCTTTTGTGAGAAGAACGTGAAGCATATTCGAAAGAAGATGATGCATGATATATTTTACGAGACGCCTGGCTTCGAAGGCATCGAAGATAAGACGTCCTATTATAACGACTTGGATACGTATGGATGACTTTGTATTAGTATGTATGTAATTATTTGTTCCCTTATTTGTTTGTAATGACTTAGGGTTAGATTTATATGTAATTATTTGTTTGTAATGACTTTGTTGTAATGAACGATTTCTGTTGTAATGAAAGACGAATAGGATAACAAAAAAGTTTCACGGAAGACTTAATAGAAGACTTAACAGAAGAGTTAACAAAAGAGTTAACAAAAAACTTAATAGAACAGAAGACTTAACATAAGACTTAATAGAATAGAAGACTTAACATAAGACTTAATAGAAGACTTAACAAAAGAGTTTCACAGAAGACTTAATAGAAGACTTAACAGAAGACTTAACAAAAGACTTAATAGAAGACTTAACAAAAGAGTTTCATGGAAGACTTAATAGAAGACTTAATAGAAGATTTAACAAAAGAGTTTTGACGGAAGACTTAATAGAAGACTTAACAAAAAACTTAATAGAAGACTTAACAAAAGAGTTTCACGGAGGACTTAATAGAAGACTTAACAGAAGACTTAATAGAAAATTTTCGCGAGTCTTCTCACCAGAAGACTTAACAGAAGATTTTCACGGTAGTCTTCTCACCAAAAGACCTAACAGAAGACTTAACAGAAGACTTTCACGGAAGTCTTCTCACCCGATCAGTTGGTGCAATGCAGGCGTTTATGACCAGTTTCTTGACAGTTTGAGCACCTATACTCCATGTGTAGCTTTCGGGGTTTGCGTCCTTTAAACTTGGATAGCTCCAACCAAGATTGTCATCTTGATTTTTTTTGCCTTCCTGGACCACGCTTTTGTTCTGGAGGAAGGCATTTCTGTGCCTCAACTTCTCCAACACAAGGATATATATTCTGTGAGTATCCTGAGAACAAAAAATCCTTTGAGTAATACAGACTAACGAGGGTGGCGACATCCACACCAGAAAATGTTGCAACTGCTATAGCATGAGGACAATGTATTTGTTCAATTGCAAAGACACCACAATCACACTTTCCATGTTCTAAATCAACAACACGGTCCCATTTACCACCTTTCACAAAGAACCGCCATCTATCAATTGGTTGGACACTCATCGGAGCCGTTGTTTCTGAACGAACCGCCAATAAGACTTCAACTCCCCGACTATGTTGAGTTGTGAGGATCAAAACATCTTCTCTCTTTTTCCAATACCACATTCCTAGCTTCTCTCTTATAAACTCCAAAAGGAATGGTATTGAAAATCCTTTAGCTCATTTGAGTGCGGAATTAATTGACTCAGCAATGTTGTTTGTTTTTACGTTGTACCTTTCTCCTAGACAATGAACCCATGACCATAAAGACGCGCCAGCTTCCTTCAAATATGTTGCAATATCAGGGTTTGCACTCTGTATCTCCTCCATGTACCGGTTAAAATCATAATGAGTCTGAGCATATGCAGCACCTTTAACCAAATATAAGAGATGCTTTCCCTTATACTTTTGGACAATATTCTATTGCAAGTGATAATAACAGTTGCCTCGAGTCTCCCAAGAAAACACCTTATCACATGCATATTGAATTGATATGTGCCGGTCCGAGACTATCACCAGAGGATATTCATCAGTAATACAACTCCTCAATTTTGTGAAAAACCATTCCCAAGATTTATTGTTTTCAGCATCAACGATTCCAAACGCCAATGGAAATATCTGAAAATTACAATCTTGTGTAGCTGCAACTAACAAAACACCTCTATACTTTCCACTTAGGTGAGTTGCATCCACCACGATTACCCTTCTCTGATACTGATACCCAACTATAGAAGCTCCAAAGGATATAAATAAATACTTAAATATACTCTTAGAATCAAGCTCTATACTTGTGATAGAACCCTGATTTGCTAACGAGATTTGCTCCAAATATGAGGGAAGCTGCTCATACCCATCTTCTACTGAACATCTCACCAATTCTTGAGCATGTAACAATGCTCGGTATGAAGTGGTGTAATCTAGATTCATGCCAAACATCTTTTTCATTGCATCTTTGATGTGCTGCGGAGTTAACTCATCAATGATTCCAACTCGATCTAAGAAAAGACTAGCAATATACTTCGGAGCACTTTATTTCCGCTGAGTTATCCGGTCTGTCACAGAACATGTATGGTCTTTCACATACTTGATTACCCAAAAAGTATTTGCTCCATGTTTCACACTTGCTCTAAGCTTCCATGCATACCCATTAACACGACATTTTGCCACAAGTAGAGTTTTTGTTGTCTTGTATATCTGTAGGAGAACCTCTTCTTCACCGCTGTCAACCGCAACTCTGAAACCAGTGCATCCTTACTAACAAAACTCTGGTTGACATAGATATTGTCGTTGATACCAATGCATCCTTCCCTATCATATGCCTCTTTCAATTCCTCAAAACCCATATCATCTTCTTCTACCTCTTCCTCATCTTTTACTTTTCCAAAAACACTGTAATCTTCAGCATCGTCAACTTCTTCATCAAAATAAGGGATATCAGCATTCTTCTCCCTACCATCTTCTCCATCTTCAGGCAAGTTATCATCATATTCTTCCCCGAATTCATATTCTTCCTCGGATTCATATTCTTCCCTTTCATTACTCTCTTCAGCTTCACGCTCAACTTCAGATTCAGCTTCATTACTATCTTCAGCTTCTTTGTTTCCAAATTTGCCTCGGCTTGATACAAAAAGACGTACATAATGTGTTTTAGTTATCTCGATCAAGTTCTGAACTTGTCTATCACTTGTAACATGAATAGGAGGGAAGGATGTTGGAGCCATCTGTTGTATCATTGCTTCTGGTAATGAGTATGTCAACTACACAACCTATGTGTTCATGTCTAGGTTATAATCTTCTTGAGCCATTTGAACAAGTTCCTCATGTCTAGAACCTTCGGTCAAAAAGAACATTCTCGCTCCTTTGACATAATCAATCACAAATTCTCAAGAATGATCTTTCACCAACCACTCTCCATAGACTACCGGTAACTGGCGCATCATCTGAAAAAATATAATTAGAACACATTAGATAACATAGAACATCAATATAGCCTTCTATCATTAGCTAAAAACCATAATGTTGATAGAGAACCTCATAATTACCACCTATTAAGGTACAAATTTCATTCAGTAGCTTTAGTATTTGGTTAATATAAGAAGGAAATATTTAAAAGTCTATATGTTTATAGAAAATGAAAGTTTATTAAAAATCGACTTAGAAGACTTCCTGGAAGTCTTTGCAAGAAGACTAACGGGTATGTCTTCCGGAGAGGTTACTTTTGTAATTGGAAATTTACAATGGAAGACTTCCAGATAAGTCTTCTACAGCAGACCTCTCGGGAAGTCTCTCTTTGATTTAAAAAAAAATCGAAATGCTGGAGAAGACTTACAAGTAAGTCTTCTAGGAAAAAAAGTTTGTTTTGCAATTGACTGAATTATGTCAGAAAGTATACTTTTTAGAAGACTTACTTGTAAGTCTTCTGAGTACGATTCAACAAAAGTCTTCTCAGCTTTCAAGATTAAGTCTTCTAACCGTTGGTGTAAGTCTGCTTAGGTTATTTTTGCAATTACCAATAAAAACTTAAAATAAGTCATTTCAACAAGAAGACTTCGAGGGAAGTCTTCCGACGGAAGACTTACTAATAAGTCTTCTGTCGTAAGTCATTCTAGATCAGAATCCCAGAATAAAACTCCAGAAGACTTATTAGTAAGTCTTCTGTCGGAAGACTTCCCTGTAAGTCTTCTGGTTAAAATGACTTATTTTAAGTTTTCATTGTTATTTGCAAAAGTAACCTAAGTAGACTTACACCAACGGTTGGAAGACTTAATTTTGAAAGTTGAGAAGACTTTCGTTGAATCGTACCCAGAAGACTTAATTCAAATTTTTGACATAATTCGGCCAATTGTAAAAACAAACCTGTTTTTTTAGAAGACTAGCTTGTAAGTCTTCGCGATTTTTTTTGTTAACAAAGAAATGTTGGGAGACTTCCAGGAAGTCTTCTCACTTCCATATGAGTCGTTTGAAAAAGACACCAAGAAAGTCAATTGCAAAAACTAACATGTTCTTTGACTAGAAGACTTTCATATAAGTCTTCTCCAACTAGAAGACTTATATGGAGATCTTCAGGACGAACAAATCTGGGTAAAAAATCGATTTCATACCTTTACAACTGAGATAACTTGTGTAGCTTCTCAAATACCACAAAAAATGACCAAATTGAGCGATCCACTCGTTAATGACCAAGAACCATGGGCTTAAATGGCTCTATCAACCTTTAAAAGTTTTGAATCAAAAAATCTTGTGTATTTTTGGATGAATAAAGAGAGAAAGTGAAAGAGATAAAGTTTTTTAAACATTACAAACGAAAAAGGAAAGTCAAAATCTATTTTTAGAAGCATTAAAAGCTTCAAATTGGTTGTTAATGGTGGTTGGTGTATTGAAGCCAATGACAATATTGTAAATACTTGATGAAGATGAAGCTGATATGGTAATACAATTATTTTCGAGAAAAAAAAATTAAAGTAATGATATTTTCGTGAATTATCCCAAATTCCAAGGTAAAAAGGGAAAATTAAAATTTCAAACAAATCATAAGTTGGTTTTGTAATTGACTTCAAGTTTTGAGTCACTTTTGCAAAAAAACCTTAAAATTTGCTATAGCCATAACAAACAAAGCTGGTACCAGTGTACCACCTTATCATTAGCAGCGATTACTCTATTTAAATTGCACATGACACATTGAATACTAAGGAACAACATTACTTATTGTGTCACAGAAATCGTAGCCAGGTTCTTGCTAGTTCAACATCTGTCTACATCCTACCTAAACGTTTTAAGAAATACAGATTTCCAACAATGGTCTGTTTTCAGAGCCAGATTTGACGCGAACGGAATGCCCGCATCTTCAGAGCCACATCCATGACGCAGGAGGCGTTCTTCAGGACCATCGATCGTTGCATCCGGGACAGGCTGCTCGCCCCTTCTCTCGTGTCTTCGTCGTTTCCATCTCTGCTCTAGTTGTATTTTTGGTTTCTCTCCCCTTATAGCTAATCCTACTCTCTCCTTTTGTTCTCCATGTAATAAGTTGTGCTCCACAACATTGTAAAACTCTTATAAAATGGTATAAATCTTAACATTTGCACCAAAAAAAAAAAAAAAAACAATTGTCTGTTTTATTCCATCACTAGCAAAACTTGATTAAAATTAAAGGGTATGCAATTTTGTGAATGTAACTTTAACTAAAGATAATAAGTATTTTTTTTGCTTCCCATGACAGGTTTTGAGGGAAAATCATGGAAGCTTGGGCTTCTGACCCTGTTTACAATAACTAAAACTTTAACTATTTATTTAACAAATTTTTTTATAACCCAGTTGGAAATTTATTCTAAAATATTTAGAGAAGTTTTAGATTCGAATCTCCCTTAGTACTTTTTTGGCCGCTCATATACTTTATAGTGTTCGGTCTTTCAGCGCAAAATATTTTAAAGCCGGACCTAGTACTTATATTTCATAAATGATAAATCTAATGCTTATTGTTGTCTTACATTGATCCCTTATATTATTATTTGAGAAACATTTCAATTTTTGTAAACTATGACACATGTTATTATGAAAATAATTTTCAAAATCATTAGAAAAATAAATTGGTCTACATATAATATAGTTTTTATTATAATAATCATAGAATTAACTATTAATGTATAAAAATATTATTCATTTTTTAAATAAAAGATATAAAATTATCTAATTTCATCAAAATATATATTGCAGTTAATGATTTAAATAACAAAGATTTGATAACAATTTGTACATTATCTATTATTTTTATTTATTTTGTATTATGAAAATAAATTAAACAATCACATTAATTATATTCTAGTTTAGTTTTTTATAACAAGATATAAATGTTCATCAAATTAGATGAGTAGAAAATCTTATTTAATACATAATTATAAATAATAACAATTATTGTTTTAATTTATGTGTATCCACCAATTTAATTATATATAAAATAGTTACTATTTTTTTAATTATTCAATATATATATATTATTTTATAAGATGTAAAAGAACGTAAATAAATAATAATACATAAAAATATTTGTATATACAACACTCATCCGGCAGAATATTAACCTAATTATTAATTAAATCAAAGGTGGTTGGAGCATAGTTCTCAAACTAGAAACATTTAATAAAAATCATGATGAAAATAGTTTGGCAACTTAAAAAAAATCTACAAAAAAGTCAAAGAGCTCCATGTGAAATCAGTAAAGCAACCTTTCTGGGGTTTTTTCTTCTTCTTTTCTCTCTACAAAAGTCTATAAATATGTACAAGCTGAACTGAACTTTAATAACAAACAAAGCCATTAAATAGATCTTAAAAATAAATATTTTCTGTTACAAAAATAAAATAAAAATAAATCTTTTATTTTCATAGCCAATATCTCAAATCACATTTTTCTTCATCTCTTTTGAACATGAAAATTCACCATCACCATTATCATATTCTTTGATCTTTTTCTCTTTGCTGAAATCATTTTTTTTTTAACTTAGACTCCAAGAATCCGGGACGTTTTTTTTTATAAACTTTTGTGCTTTAGAGTTTAAAAATGGAAGAAAGTAATGATGTTTTTCAGACAACGTTCAGTCCCAAAATCTCTGAAATAAGAGCTTCTTTGTCTCAGATCATATTAGCAGGAGGACCAAACACACTCGACTCAATCTTCTCTCTTCTCACTCCCTCCTCCCTAGAGTCCTCCACAACATCCCTAGACACTCTCAATCCTCCGCAACTCGGCTCCTATGTCTATCTCCAGCAACGAGATCTTATCGAGAGACTCCACCTTCAGAACAGAGCAATCTCCACTCCTCCTTTTTCCTCATCAAGCTTCCAAACGGCGGTCACGGCGAAAAAGAAGAAGCTTTACAGAGGAGTGAGGCAGAGACATTGGGGAAAATGGGTTGCGGAGATAAGATTGCCGCAAAACAGAATGAGGGTTTGGTTAGGTACTTACGACACGGCGGAAGCCGCCGCCTACGCTTACGATCGCGCCGCCTATAAGCTCCGTGGAGAATACGCTCGTCTCAATTTCCCAAATCTCAAGGACCCGAGTGAGCTACTCGGACTCGGTGATTCCTCTAAGCTAATTGCTCTCAAAAACGCTGTCGATGGGAAGATTCAATCGATTTGCCAGAGAGTCAGAAAAGAGAGAGCCAAAAAGAACGGAAAAGGGAGCAAAGATTCTTCCACGGCGACGGCGGACTCTTCGTATTCATCCTCGTCGGAGATTCTGTCTTCTCCGGCGGCAACGGTGACTGCCACTGTGGTTAGTTCAGAGGATAATTCGCAGATTGGTCTGTGGAATAGCGAGAAGAGCTCTCCGGCGACGACAACTGTGATAGCGGAGGAAGACACGATGATGGGAGTGGATACTGATGGGTTTTTGCTTGCGAGGATGCCATCGTTCGATCCTGAGCTTATTTGGGAAGTTCTCGCCAATTAAATCGCACAAAACTCTGAATTTTGATCAGACTCTCAAGTAAACCGGATCTTTTGCTAAATTCGTTCGAAATTCGTTAAATAATGGAATATTTTAGGGTGTTTAAATTAAAACTTAAGCCTCGTGGTTTTTGAGAGAGGTTGTGAAAGCTCCTTTTTTTGAATTTATATTGTAATCATCCAAGGACTTTCTGTAATTGTACTGTGTACCATTTTATTATACGTTACAAATTTATTTGAGCAAGGCTTCTGGAGATTGAACACACTGGTGTGTGAGTTAAAACATAATGTTGGTAAGAAAGCTATTAAATATGACTGGTGGGGAAGGTAGATATGCACATGTCAGAGCCTCTATCATTTGCCCACTGCTTTTATAGTGGTCCCTTTGATTCCATCCTTCTATTGTGATAAGTCAAAGACTATTTTTTCACTCGTTCACAATTTAACATATGCAACTTTATAGTATGAACCCACCCTTGTTCTAAAACTCGGCCGGATTGACTGAGTCCACGGCAAGAAATCGCTCCATGACAGGCCTCCGTTGCAAAATAATCAGACACGAACTCGGGAAAAACAAAAATCTAGTTTTTAAAGATTAAAATCGATATTTTATCATAGATATATCATATCTTGTTGCCAAAATCAAAGAAAAAAATATAAACGAATAAAATCAATAAAAAGAAAAAAAAGACAAAAATCTAGTTTTTCAAAGACTAAAATCAACATTTTATCACATATCTACCATATCTTGTTGCCAAAATCAAAGAAAAAAACGTAAACGAATGAAATCAACAAAAAAATGAATTTTGATGAAAAAAACATAGTAGCGGCTGTAAATTAGGGTTTTAGGTCGAGGAAGATGAAGTGTATATTCAATTTTTCTCTTTATTGATGAAATTGATAAAAACACCTAAAAACTTGCAACTTAAATCCTTGAATCCATGTCATTTATATAAAGGGAATACAACAAATCGCTGGACCACTTTATTTTGTATGTTATGTTATCAAATATAATATATTAACTAAATTTAATAATAGCCCCAAAAAAAATTCTCCCGATTTATTTTTGATTTTCTAATAACTTGCTAGGTCTGGATCCGCCGCATGGATATCACGTAGCAAGTTTCCGAACAAGGGTGTGAACCAAGCAAATTTTGGTCCAACACCATCGGAACAAATCTGGGTTTTGTCCATTTGGATATATACATTTGGTCCATAATAAAATTAAAAAATCCATCTACAATTAGTAAATTTATTAAAGAAGAATCAAAAGAATGGAATGTTAAAATGTTTAAGAACTTTGTTGCATAAGAAATATACCTTTGATTCGAAGGGTGACTATAGTCCGATCTTTACAACGTGATTTTTACTGTTGGAGCCTCAATAAGAGTTGTTTACGCTGAATTGAGTATGACGAAGATCCAAGCCTTTGCTTAGACGATAAATGCTCTTCAAAAAATTTGTCATCTTATATGGCAATTATTCACAAGAAATGTAGCAGTCACAAAGAATTTGAATCGTTGCCATATGCAATGTGATAATATTTTTCCAAGGTTTGGAGATTCAGATGAGCCAGTAACCAATGCTATCTTCGAATGTCCATCGACAATTCAAGTGTGGCTCTTGCTGCTATCCTATCTCATCCATATATATATTCCTAGTGTCCAACATATATACTAACATGCATTATTTTTTTTTGAGGAAGAATAGTATTGAAGATACATAAATAAACAAAGACTCTTACCCATAAATAATTTGGTATCTCTTGAAAGCAAAAAATGATAATCTATTCAAAGGATAGGTATATACCCACTTGAACTAATCAAATATGCATAAGGATACTGTCAAACATGGTTCACAGTAAATGAGCCAGAGGCTAGGTTGACTTTAAGACCAATAATAACATCTCAAATCTTATGCTTAGAAAATATATGCATGGTGGATGGTTCTTGGACCTCTATATCGATCTTCAGTGGATACATATATGTTTGGAAAGGTATCTCTGGAAAAAACACAACTGATGGGTACAAAAAATTAAAGAAGAAGAGAATTCGCCTTGCATTCGGAGTAAAAAGAGCTAAGTTGGGCAATGAACAGCATGCTGCATCATTCAACATGCCATCATTTTGGGACAGATTATAAGGATTTGATTGAGATGATAAATGAACCTCATGCATGGACGACTTTTTCGACAGTGCTGAAGAAGATACAAGAACTGAAGAGAAGATTCCATGATTTCAGGCTATCCTACATTTTTCGGGGACAAAATGAGACTGCTGATTATTAGCTAGATCGGCTCAGTTATTTCATAAGATGCTTTGTTTTGTTGGATATTATATTGCGGCCTGGTTACTCAGATCACCTCAAATTAGAATAATAAAATAGTTATTGATGTCAAAAACATAAAATTAAATAATAAATCCATATGTTCATGTTCAATTTTATTTTTCATAATAATTTTTCAATATCTCAATTGTTTCTTTTTCTTCAGTCTCTTTGGGATCCTGAAAATCCACCATCATCACCATTCTTCTTCTTGTCACCTGAATTTTATTGATAAACTTAAACCAACGATACATGTTCTAAACAAACCCGTTAATTGTGTAAATGCAATCCCAAAGACATAAGTTAACGAAATAAAGAGTACAATTCTACATATAAGAACTAGCGCTTTACTATTACAATTCCAGAATCAAACACATCAAAACATATAATCAACATTAACTAGGCATAGCAAAAGCCCCACCATCACCATTCTCTTGTTTATTTTTGTTATTTTCTTATATTCCGGGAAACTTCTTGTTTTTTAAAAACCGAAAAAGTAATGGTACATTTAAGATAAATTCCAGTCCCAAAATCTCCCGTATCATCATTTTTAATTCTAAACTAGATTGAAAACGCATAATTATTTTTTGTTGAAAATTTTATTAACCTGTTTATTTCTTCACTAATATATTTAGGCATGATTGTTCAGTTTTCGGTTTGATTTCATTTTGTTTTCCTTTTGGGCTTTCGATTTTGGTTCGGTTGTGCTTTTCATTTTTTCGATCCAAGAGATGTAGGAACCGTTTGATTATTTATGAATTTAGGTTTGATTTTGGTTTGATATGTATAATAATGTTAGAAATCTGATAAAATTTTGAATAATCCGGTTAAAAATCACATTTTTATTTTTAAAGAATAAAATTTGGATAAATTTAAATATTTAGATAAAATATCCAGGTGATTCAGTTCTATCAGAAAATTAGAATAATATGTATCTTACATAGTACTTATCTTTTATAAACCTATATATATTAAAGTTGATTTTAATATGAAAATAAATTACTTCTAAAAACTCTTACAATATGTAATAACTTCACCACAACTATATATAAAATGTGTAGTTTGTGATAGTTTATATATTAGATGTTGGCTTCGATTGATAAATATAGTTAACTAGACTTGCTTATCTAAAATAAATTGTCATTTTAATTTTTGAAATAGTAAATTATTTACTTGTAGGTTCCACACTTTAAAGAGAGATATATTTATAGAGATTTATTAGTTTAAAATATTATCTTAGCTAGACTATATTTAAGGATGAATACTTAGTAATGATATAAGTTAGGCAAAAATATATAGAATATGGTTTGTTTTTAATATTCTACCTAGAAACAAATTGTGTCCAACTTTATACTTTTATTTTAATAGTATTGATTATAAAGCTATAACTGGCAAAAAATTGTTTAGCTATTATGCAATTTATAATATGGAAAACTAGTAATTGGTCCGTAAAACGCGCGAGAATGTTATCCTTGTGTTTGTGTCATAATAATATAAATATATAAACAAAATTTTGTTTTTTTTATTTGTTGTAGATGTGAAGATGTGTAATATCATTTATTTTTATGAACCAGTAATTGGTCCGCTTTCTTTTCATTTTCTTATATTGTACTAAAGGTTGTCTTACAATACATCATTTGAGTGTTCTGATGACATGCTTTATTTGTACCGACGATGACCGTGAGTGTTTTGAAAGGTGGTTGAATTGGGAGGTACAAAGTTTTTTTTTTTTTTTTGCTAAACTTTGAATATCATATAAATGAAAAGTTTAGGGTTACAAAAGCCTATGTAGTGATACCTTGGCAAAAAAGAAATAAAAAACAAGGTAAACACAAGAAAATTAGATTAGAAAGGGGTAACTATCTAATCCAAAGTTGCATGAGAGGAATGAACTTCCTCCTATGTCTTCTCGCACTAATGGTGTTGCGGATATCCCTGTCGATCATGCGGAACGTAGCCTGCGAAGGAGAGAAACCGGTGAGGTGGACTGCTGAGTTTCGCTGCCTCCAGACGTTGTAGAGAAGAGATTGTGTCGCTAACTTCTTGAGGGTGGTGGGTGCCGTTGGCTCAGAGCGTCGAACCCAGGATAAGAGCTCTTCCCATGGTTATACAAAGTTTTGGTCGTAGTAAGTTATACAAACAATTTATCTGTATTTAAATGGAATAACAATTTATTGCTGAATTTGAAACCTTGCAAATATTGGCTAAACCATAAACTGGTAGAATAGTTTGAGAGTTTTTTAGTCTCTTGTGCTGGTTTTTGCAAGTGTAGATATGTAACAAAAAAAATATTAAATTTTTTAATCATCCTATTAAAAAGATATAAATTTCGTGAGCCCATGTATTTTCTGTGCGCGTTCGGCTAAGAAGGATCAACTAATTGCGGGTTATCCGGAGATTAATCAAAAAATTATTTTCAAGTTATAATATATTTTTTTTTTTTCAATTTTATTGACGAAGAGTGCAATCGTCCTTTATCTGTCATTTATTTCTTTATAGAGTTTCCTTTTACATATCTGCAACACAACGACTACTCCATTTTTGCTCGCTTCAACTTATTTTATAGTTTTTCTTGCCTTTTTTGCTAAGAATCTTGATTTGCTATCGAAATTAAATTTTCGTGTGGAAGAAAATTTCAAATCAAACTTTATTACCGTCTACGCCAACTGATCATCAACTTCTCGGCACGGTGACCCTATGTGCAGCATTCACTCAGCTGATTTTGCATCAACTCGACCGCGTTTTCAAACAGTTTATAATCGCAACTCTAATCACCATTCACTTATGATAAAATGAGGTGCAAAAAAAAAAGTTGAATAGCTTCTTCCATGTGAAACGCAGGTTTCGAAAAGTGATGTAGATTGAAAAATTTAAATGAAACATATAAGCAAATCAAACAAAACATCTATATATCAAGTAGATTATGCAGAATAAATACAAAATCTAACTGATCAAATCCCCCTATATATTAAATGAGAAGTCACTTAAGTGATTTCTGCTGACGTGTCGCTCATATAAGAGTTTTCCAATTAATTGTTATAATTTGATTGGTTGATGGTTTTTATTTTTTTATTTATTTAATCAAAGTTTTTAAAAGGAAATTAACCCTACAATTACCTAATCTAATATATGTTTCCAAACATATAATTAAACATCTTAAATATAGATCAATTAATATAATTTATTTATAGAAACAATTAAATTTCATAGATTACATTATATAAATTGATAATATACATTTAAATACATATGATACTACATAAACAATTATAAAAACGTTTTTTAATATATTTATATTAGAGTTGCTCAAAATAAAATATTTATATTAGTATACATTAAATCCTAGATTCTAGAAAACTAATTAATGTAAACCTAATAATATTAATTAAACTCACTCATTCACACACTCTCTCTCTCTCTATATATATATATAGCTACGATTATAATAAAATTAGCATACTTGTTTTGAATAGGAAAAAAATAAAAAAGACAATAAATAAAAAACAAGAGGAAAGAATTATAAAACATGTTTGTTGTGTTTTTGGTTCTTTTATATTCTTATGTATTTAATTTTATATATTTGTCGAAATGCATATATTTTTTGGGTTACTATAAATGTGAACTAATTAGTTTTATGTATTTTTAAAACATTGTGATAAATTGAGTAAGAAGGATCAATAAAAATGACGTGTTCTACAGTTGTTAAAGTCAAATAACAACATTTTATTAATAAAAATGACGTGTTCTACGTGTTCTACAATTGTTAATATATAGGAGGATATATGTCTAAAATAACAACATTTCATTATTTATATTTAAATTATTTTTTCTTATTAATTAATCAGATTTAATTAAAATAGGTACATTTTAAAAGAAGAAATCATTTGTTTAGCCCATTTAAATTTTATGCTAAATACTAAATAAAAAATGAGTGAGAAAGTTTGATTTATGACTTGACAAAATTATGAGAGAAATTACTTAGACTACCATTTTCCTAATACATGTTTTCATGTTTACATTAACCAAATTTATCATTGATTTTAAAGAGATAAATCATACTATATATTAATTGAGAAGTCATTTAAGTGATTTTTTCTTATATATTGTTAATATGTTAAGTTTTTTTTAAAAAGTTATAATTTGATTGGTTGTTGACGTTTATTAGTTATTTATTTTAATTAGATCTAAACATAAAAGGTAACTATAGAACTAATTAATATAAATTACCAAATAACACAAGTAATATTACAAATAATAATTTATGGCAACTAATTGTATAATTGGAGAAATAATATATATATGTGTTATCAATTTCTTTTTCTTTATCAATTATTTATATATAATTAAATAAAATAAATTAATTTTTTATTGAAAGAAATTTAATGGTTATATATTCTTATATAAAAAAATTAGATTTGTAGGTAAATAATTGTTAGAACTTTTTATGTTTTCTAAAGTCCACACAAAAACGTTTATAAAATATTTTTGTGATAAAAGCATCTGATCATTATATTGGTCATACATAAAAAAACTATTTTTATTTTTTGAAAGCTAGAGTATTCCTATTTTTCACGTATTAAAATAAAATAATAAGTAATTCTACAATCAATTATCTGAATTGATTATATAATATTATTTTTCTATAAGAAAAATATTTGTAATGACTAAAGTTTACATTGTTAAACTATTTTATATTTCACAAGTCTTATAAAAATATATATTGAAATTTTTGAATATCCAACTATTTAAAATTAATTAAAAATTAAAGTTCTAATTATTATTCAAAAATTATAACAATGTAACCATAATATATATTTTCATATAATATAATTACCCGCAAAATTGCGGGCAAACACCTAGTCAACTATGAAATCATCGTATTTGATTAAATGTTAAAAAAGTACAAATACTCTAAGTTAAATATATAAAACAAAGATAAAAGTTCTAGTTAAATAGAAAATAAAAATACATGCATTTATTATAAAATATATATGCTGGGAACACACAAAAGCTTTTATTAAAAGTATCTAACATAACCCTAATTTATTTTGAACATGTTAAATTTTCATAGTTCATTGGAGCATAAATAACTCAAAAATATATTAACTTAGGAATTCTTTTTTGATGGATATAGAATAGACAATCTTAAAATGTAAAAAAATGGAAAAGCATGATTTCATTAATAATAACAGTTCTTTTTGCAAACGAGTATTAATAGTATTGATTTATGTTAATTATTATCAGCCATACAAAATAAAAGAAACTATAGCATATATGTTTCTTTACCTATGTAAGATCGAATACAAAATCTTAGAATTTTTTCCCTTAGACTTTAGTGTTTTCCCTCATTTTACAAAGTATGAAAATTCACTTATGCTAATAATGCAAATGATGGCACTTGATTCTAAGTTGACTAACCTAGTCGTTCAAATATATATATTCTCATATCTTCCAAACAATAAAATTTCCTAAAACTCTATTAAGTTTTTTGGAAATTTCCATCATTGAGTTTTCTCTTTTCAAGGTAAATCTTCGGCTGCTTAGCGTCCAAGTAACATCTAAGTCAATTCCAGCTCGGCTCTAGCTCCAGTTTCCAAGTCATCTACTCAGTTACATCTCGATTATTTCATTTTTCAAACTCGTTGACAGATCCTGCAATACTTTCAACTAGTACAAGTTGTTTGTCAGATCTTTGCATCTTCAATATCTTGTAGTTTGGTAGTAATTTTGCAACTTCTTTGGAATATCACACTATTGTATATTAACAAGATATTGTTCAAATTTTCTCAACATATTTTTTTTTTGGTAAACTTTTCTCTCAACATATTTGATACACAGGAAACGATTATGAAATGATTGCATTACGAGTGAAATTTATGTTTATCGTTGGTAAAAATTATGAAATGTAAATCTCTTATTTTGAATTTAACTGCAAATTATCTGGGTAATTGATGTGTTATATGATCTTTAATCTTCTGAATTTGATTTGAAACAAAGGTATTAGATTATATTCATAACAGTGAAGCTCATATATGGGACTGGGACACAGAAACAACAACCACCTAAGTGGTTTTTTATTCAAAGTAGTACCTCTATTTACTTTCTATAGTCTGCCTTAGAAGCATAACATTTATGAAAGCATTTGATTTAGTCGCTGTCGCTACCGCTGCTGCTTCCACTCTCATGCCCATCCTTGCTCTTCTTCTTCTTCTTTTCCTCATTTTGCTTCTTATGTTTCTTCTCTCCATTGTTTATTAATAGTCCTAAGCCATTGGTACCTTTGTTTGTCTCATGAGTTGTCTTCTGGTGCTGTCCTAAGAGCTTCCCATGTCCATGGCCCTTGTTAGCCTCTTGGCTTTTGTGTTTCCCTAGAAACGATCCTAGGCCGTTCTGACCCTTTTGGCCATTTCGACCCTTGAATAGCCCATCAAGAAACCCACCGTGGCTACGGTGGTTCAGAGTAGGGCTATGGCCATAGACTGGACGACTTTGGCTCTGGTCATATCCCTGGTGGTTCTGGCTATTGCTCTTGTGGCTCTGGCCTTGAGTCACATCGTAGTATTCTTTTTCACGGGTTCCGTAGTACTGCATTTGTGTAGTATAGAAGCCGTAAGTTTTATGATTTGTGTTGTGTGTGGAGTTTCTGAATGAGCTGAAGATGACTCTATATATATACAATGAGAATTTCTTACGACTTACTTGAGATTGAACAGACTCCATTTATTAGTGCCTTTCTTTATCTTGAACTTATTCTTATTCTTAGTTAAAGTTATCTCTAACTGAATCTATTCGAAAGGTATTTTCTTTTTGCCTTATTTGGATGTCTATTTCAGAATTGGTTCTCAGCTATAGTTGTCCAAGATTCATATTCTTTGATTCATATTTATCTCATTGCTCAGCTACAGTGTAAACTTAGAAAAGTTGTCCCGAGTTTTTTTTTTGATTTTTAAAATATTGCAGACTATTAGTTATGCTAAAATATAATTTTGCCTCCTTTATTTTTTTCTTTAACGTCACTATCGTTTCAAATAATAGTAGGTAAAGAGATATTGTAAAATTATCATTCCATAGTTGCTTTGGAAAGAAACCGCATGATATTGATATCAATAAGAATCTCATCATTAATATTTTCATGATGCATCCATCCTTGGATTCTTATTTATTACATTTATACATACTACGTAATTTATCGGCCTTTAGCTAATGAGCATGTTTTCATCTCTCCCTTTACGTAGTCTAACCAATTTGCCCATCTAAAAAAATCGGAAACAAATAAGACAAAAATAAATAGTGTAAACTAAACACTATGTTACGTATGATTATCCATATTCCTCACTATCGTTATACTTCTGCTATTACAAATAAGCTCTATTATTATTATTATTATTATTATTATTATTATTATTATTATTATTATTATTATTATTATTATTATTATTATTATTATTATTATTATTATTATTATTATTATTATTATTATTATTATTATTATTATTATTATTATTATTATTATTATTATTATTATTATTATTATTATTATTATTATTATTATTATTATTATTATTATTATTATTATTATTATTATTATTATTATTATTATTATTATTATTATTATTATTATTATTATTTTACCTAAATTTTCAACACATTATTAATACATGCTCTTATACTAACAAAGTTATATTAATAAGGTGAAGTTTAATTTTTATTTTTAATAATTTTAATAATTTTAATTTTATTATTGTTTTCGAGTGATATATTAGGCATTTTCAATCTAGTTTTTAGAATGATAGACATTACTTTCTTCGACTGATCGTTATAGTAGGTTATACTTTCACAAATAGAGAAATACATAGTAGGCTTTACCTCCATAAATAAAAAAGGTTAAAATAGAAGACTATATCTCCTTGAACCTTGAAAAGGTCAAAATTGTAGAATATGTTTCTTCGGAAAATATGGAATGCTTTCTCTCCTTAAAAAAATGATCAATATGGTAAACTATGTCTCCTCGGATCATGTGGTAGGCTAAGCCTTCAATTTTGTTAATGTTATTTAAATTTATGCAATTAATTTTTACATTTAATTTATATCTTTAACTTTTTTTACCCTTATTTTATGTATTTAATTTCTGTTTTAAATTATGCATTTAAATTTATGTTTTTATTATATTTTATGCCAGTGTTCAATGAATACAATTCTCATGTTGAATTTGATAAAACTCGAAATAACTGTCCTTAATATTACTGGGACTAGCTATATGTCCTAAGCAATAAGTGTAAAGATGCACCTGAGACGAAACAAGCTTTTACAAATCATAGATAATTCAAAAGTATCAAATGAGAAAAAGTAAAAGCTATGATATTTTTACAATACCACATACATGATGATTTAAAGGATGAAAATATTACAAAAGAGGATCATGCAGATCTTTGACAATCATTAAAAGAGAGGGTCAATTACCAGAAATATATGATCTTACCAAAAACTAAACACAAATGGATCCATCTCCAATTCCTGGGCTACAAAAATATTAGTGAATATAATTGTGCGATGTTCGGAATTATATCAAGGATGATATTGTGTGAAGAAAAAAGTGATTGTGGTATGATTGAAAAAACTCTCTCCACGTTCTATCCCGGAAACGTAGTCCTGGGCGAATGGGTATACCCGTTACTCAGAGTTAATGCAAGTCATCCTTGTAGTGGAGAACGATAATCAATTTGTGATGTTAAACTATCATACTTATCCCACTGGATCTGCTCCATTTTCTGAAGCGAATATTATATCATCCAGTTATAATGATCGGAGAGGACGAGGACGTAGACGTGGTCAAAATCGTTATCATGATCATGGAAGAGGACAAAGAAGAAGATTTTATCCCTATGCTAAAAGAAATAATAAGAACTTATATGAAAATGAAAGTGGTCGAAATAAAAAAAAAAGTAAACAAAAAAGGTTTATTACAGATGCATTGAAACGAGCATTTTGTACATATTTGTCTACGCCAAACATTTTGTCTATATGTATCGAGAATCCCAAAAAGAAAAAGAGAAAAGAAGTGAAACGAACTTCATCTTTTGATGGACCCGGGCCATCCTTTCATGGTTTATATTATGATACTTATCTCGACGTGTCAGATTTTCTAGTTGATCCAGAAAATATCAACGAGTGATAAAATCGATGTGATATAATGGTTATCTTCCTGAAAAAGATATCATTTACTGTATTATATTGTCTTTATCTTTTGTTGTAAATATAAGTTATGTTTCAAGTTTAATGTTTATGTTAACACATATTTTATGAATATTTTGTATTCAGAAAAGTGTCAGACTTTGAGATTTTGGATAAAGATATGTGTTTGGTAGATAGTGCATCAACACACACGATAATTAAAGATAATAAATAATATCTAATCTCAAAATAAAAGATTACGCTGGAAATGTAAATACAATATTTAGTAGTTCAAAGATTACTATGGACTCTGGAAAAGTCAGTTTTCAATGCCATGAGGGACAGAATTTGAAACAAGTGAGGCATTATATTCCTCTGAATCTCATAAAAATTTATTAAGTTTTAAGGATATCCGGAAAATGAATATCATAATAAGGCATTGAATATCTTTGCATTAAATCCGAGAGGTAACATATACTCTGAACTATATTGTACGAAAATAAACATGACTCAGTCCTATGCGACAGTAAACCTGAAGTTTACTAATATATTTAAAGTTTGGTATAAGAGGCTAGGACATTCTGGTTCAGTCATGATGAGGAAAATAATGCAAAATTCAAACGACATCTGTTGAAAAACAAGAGAATTTTTCAAAAGGGCGAGTTTACATGTAATGCATGTTCTCAAGGAAAATTTATAACTTGGCCATCACCATCAAAAGTTGGAAATGAGTCACCAATACTTTTAGAAAGAACTCATGGTGGTATATGTGGGCTGATCCCCTCATTGTACATACCATTTAAATATTTCATGGTATTAATTGACGAATCTAGTAGACGGTCAAATGTCTGTCTTTTGACGTCAAGAAATATAGCTTTCGTAGAGTTTATTGCCCAAATAATAAGGCTGAGAATGCAGTTCTCTGAGTAAGCCATTAAGATAGTAAGGCTTCATAATGTTGGTGTATTTACATCGCAAGCCTTTAATGAATATTGTATGTCAGTAGGGATTGATGTAGAACATCCAGTTCTCCATGTTCATACACAAAATGGTTAAATGATTGCAGTTGATTGCAAGACTGTTGATATTGAGAATAAAGCTCTCAATTTCAGTACGGGGTCTTACTATATTGCATGCGGTTGCACTGATTCGGTTAAGACTGAGTGCATATCATAAGTACTTACCACTACAATTGTCATCTGGCCAAGAGCCGGACATATATCACTTTCGTGTCTTTGGGTGTACGATATATGTTCTGATAGCTCCATCACAAAAAATGAAAAAAATGGGCACACAAAGAGATTGAGAGTATATATGGGTTATATGTCACCAAGTATAATAAGAATATCTTGAACTGATAATTGGTAATATGTTCACGGCATGTTTTTTGATTGCTATTTTAATGAGGATGAATTTCCAGCGTTTGGAGGAGGAATTAGAAAAATTTCTAAGGAGATTACATGGTGTACACCTTCATTGTTACACCTTGATTTTCCTACGGATCAAAGAGAGCTGGAAGTTCAGAAAATTGTACATTACAAAATTTGACAAACCAGTTACCAGATACGTTCACATATACTAGAAGGGTAATGAAATTATATATTACCCGCTAAAAATGTTCCATCAAGAGTTGTTGTTCCTGAATAATAAACTGATGGAAACAAAATATATGAACCTAAGGTTTAGTTAAAAAGGGGAGACAAGCAGGTTCTAAAGATAAAAATCTCTGAAATAATAAGAAATTTGGTGAGCAAAAAGAAAAGGTTCCTGAAGAATCTGTTAATTAAAATTTATGAAAGAATGCATCAATGAAAATGTTCAATCAGAACCAAATGAAGATAATTATCTAGATGATGAAAAATGAAATAAATTATGAGATTTCCATCAACTATGCCCGAGATGAAATGTTATGGATCATGAAAAGATAAAAGATATTGATGGAATGTCCTCTTTTTGTATCCAAAGAGATCGATCATGAAGATGATGATCCCGTTCCAATGTCTATTTTAAAATGTCAAAAAGACATGATTAGGAGGAGTGAAAGATGACCATACAAACTGAATTACTTTCCCTGAATAAAAAGAATGTCTTTGGACCTACAGTTATAACGTCTGAGAATGTAAATCCAGTTGAGTACAAGTGGGTATTCATGAGAAAGGTAAATAAAAAGAATGATGTAACACAATATAAAGCCCAACTTGTTGCCCAAGGTTTTTCTCAGAGACCGATTATTGATTTTGAGGAAACATATTCTCGATAGTGAATGCAAATATATTTAGCTTTTTGATGAACCTAACGACATATAAAAATCTTGAAATACATCTCATAGATGTTGTGACATCGTATTTATATGGATCGTTGGATAATAATATATACATGAAAATCCTTGAAGGATTGAAAATGCTAGAAGCATTAAAAACAAAATCCAAAGAGTTTTTTTCGGTCAAGTTACATCGATCACTATACGGATTAAGGAAATCCAGACACATGTGGTACAATCGCTTGAGTGAATATCTATTGAGAAAAGAATATTTGAATAATTTTGTATGTCCATGTATTTTTGTTAAGAAATCGTCATATGACTTTGTGATCATTGTTGTATATATAGATGACCTGAAGATAATTGGAACTCAAAAGGAGGTTGATGATGTACGAATTCATATGAAAGTATAGTTTAAAGGAAAATCTTAGAAAGACAAAGTTTTATCCTGGAATCCAGATTGAGCATTTTCGAGAAAGAATATTTGAGCATCAATCAAATTATATGAAAAGGTTATTAAAACGCTTTTATATGGATAAAACAACTCCTTTGAGTACTCCAATGGGTAATATAACTCTCAATGTTGAGAAAGATCCATTTTAAGCCTTGTGAAGATAGCGAAGAAATGTTAAGTCCCGAAGGATCTTATATGAGTGCTATTGGTCGGCTTTTATATCTTTCAAATTGTACTAGGCTTGATATTGTTTTTGCTACTAACTTACTTACAAGATATAGTTCTTCTCCTAGTCGCATACATTAGAGTGGAATAAAGCATATATTCTGTTATCTTCAAGGTATAATTGACTTAAGGTTAATTTTGTTGAGATGAAGCAATAAAGATCAAGAGGAATGGTTGATTCGAATTAAGTTAGGAGTTAACTTGGGAACCAAGGCTGTCCGTACAACCTAGTGTGCCTTCAAAGGCAAGCAAGTGTTGTGCCTTGTTGCATAAGATAAAGAAGGTCCAAGAAAGCTTACTATATTGTATTAATGTTCACAAAGGAGGAGGAAAAGCTGAGAGAGCTGTTGGAGAAGCAGGACCACAAGGTCACATGTTGGGACAAGATCAAGGACCTGTCACTTTCACACTGTCTGGGCGTGCACTGATCATACCAGACTGCCCTGACCACACCAGACTGCCCTGACCACACCAGACTACTTCCCTGATCACACCAGACTGTCTTCCTTTTGTTTATTAATTTATTTTGTCAAGTATCTCATTTGTTTGCCTTTAAATATGCTTGTAACATGTACTGAATTAAGCAAGTGAATAAGAAACACTTCTCTCTATTCTCATTTTCGAAATCCCCTTTCTCTCTCTAGTTCTTCATATGTTCTTCATGTTCTCCCTTAGTTACTTTCTGATTCTCTAATTCTCACATGGTATCAGAGCATTAAGCTCCTGAAAGCTATTCTCTCTTACTCTCTCTGTCTTATTCCGCAAACTACTAAGCTACTCTGATAATTTTCGAAATTCTTTTTGTCCTTTTCCACTGTTCTTGAGCTGTTCTTGCTGTTCTTGAGTTGTTCTTGCTGTTCTTGAGTTGTTCTTGATGGATTTGACAGAAAATTCAAAAATGGTGATGATTCCTGTTACTCTTAAGGGAACTAACTACCTACTGTGGACAAGACTAGCTAAAACTGCTCTTGGAGGCAGAGGCCTCTGGGAAATTGTTGAAGAAGGCAAGAGGCCAAAGAAGATCATCCTAGGAGAGGATCTCATGGTGTTGTCCATGGTGTTGTCCATTCTCCAGTCCAGTCTTGAAGCCTCAATCCAGGAAGCTTACTCCTACTGTGAAACTTCCAAGGATATGTAGGACACACTACAGAAGGTTTATGGTAACCAATCCAACATCAGTAGAGTGTTTGAAGTCAAGAGGGTCATCAACACTCTCAGTCAAGAGGACACTGAATTTTCTAAACATTTTGGGAAGTTTAGATCCCTGTGGGCAGAGCTGGAAATGTTCAGACCAGCTACTGTTGATCCTGAGGTGCTTAATGAAAGGAGAGAACAAGATAAGGTCTTTACATATATATATATACATTTAGCCATTTGGGCTATACATAATGTTTTTTATATTCTTTTGAAGGTAGTTGGGTTGAAATCACCAAAACATACTGCACTACATTTGTATTTTTTCTTTTGTTTTGTATATATAATATAATATAATAATTGATTTTATCACATTTAATTAAAATAAAAGAAATATCAATTCAACATTTTCAACGAATATTCAGTTTTAAGATATATATGTAACATTTCGGTTTGTGGTATATGTTGGAAAGCTTAAAAAATTGATTTGACTATCTATGATTTTGCTTATGCTGGAATTGTAGAAGTATGGGTGCCTATCGGAAAATGATTCGCGATATCGTGCGAGTAAAGCTAAAGCACAGAGAAATATCATGTAGTGATTGCGAGATCAATAAACAAGACTTTTGAGGCTCTGAAAAATTAACGCACCGTCTGTCGGACGAGATGGAGCCTCCATGCCGAATGAGCAGGCATATGTGACCCATTAGTCGTAAATGGTCTCGGGGTTAGAAAATATTTCTCAAAAATATACATCTTCCTATATATTAATTGAGAAGTCACTTAAGTAATTTTTGCTTAGGTGTCAATCATATGTGAAGTTTAAGAAAAAAATGTTACAATTTAATTGGTTGATGATTTTGATTTTTTATTAATTTTAATCTTTTTTAAAATAGACAATTCTAAAACCAATTAGTATTAGTTGCCACAATCTTTATAATCTTACATATAATCATTTATAGTAGCTAACTGTATCAATTATGAAAAGTCTATATAATAAATTATAATTTGTTTTCTATCTTTGATCATTTATAGATACATTTTATAAATTATATTTTAAAATAATTAATAAAATCTAATATAATTACTCTATTGATATGTATAAGTCATCATATTAACTATTTATGCATTATAAAATGGATTTATAAATTATTTACATGAGTTTAAAATTATTTGTGATTAAGAATCATTTATACTAATTCATTTCTAAAGTCACTTATATTTTTTTTAAGTGTCAATCATATGTGAATTTTAAGAAAAAAATATTATAATCGATTGGTTGATGATTTTGATTTTGATTTATTTAAATCATGTTTAAAATAAACAATTCTAGAGCTAGTTAATATTAGTAGCCAAACAATCTATATAATCAGAATCAAATTGCAAAATATTATTTTCTTCACAAGTCGTCACTCTATTTTTTTTTTCATAAATCTTAAAGATAAAAATTGTTCTATCTTTATCTAAAAATAAAAATAACAATAAACCAACATATATTAGTTGCCAAATAATTGAAACAATACTATGCATAAAATATTTACATTTAATTTTATGGTAAAGGTGTTGTTAAGCACATTCAATTATAAAAATTTAACTTGAAACATATGATTTAAAAACATTGTTCAAATATTTTATATTTTCTTGAACACTCTAAACCTAAATCATATAATATCATTTTATACACAAATTAAAATTTTTGAATATATTTAAAGATTTTTGATAATAAGAAAATCTAATCGGATATAAATTTATCTTAAATCATTTTTAAATGAGTAAGATTATTATTAACAAACACATTCAATTTTTTATAATTGAAACTACAAAATATAAAAAATCTTAAACCTTTTAGTTATATAAAAATTATCACCTGAGAGTTAAATTATACAAGAAATCAAAATTTTTATTGTTAGAACTAACACAGCTTTCCATATAATATCAAACTCTTATTATCAGATTAAATACGAACACTATTCTATGAATGTACATTTATGTATAAATTAATAAAAACTGAATATTATATGAAAATATTACTATACATTTTATTAATAATCCTTTATTAATAAAATAAAAATATAAAATAATAGAAACTGAATATTATATGAAAATATTACTATACATTTTATTAATAATCCTTTTTTTCCTGAATTTAGCCGTTGACAATTACTCATTTTCTAGAATATAATTGATATTAATTTATATTTTTACTAATTATATCTGTTTAACTAACAGTATTTAAAATAAATAAAATTCTTTATAAAATCAATGTAAATTGCAATTGGTATTAAAATAAGTATAATTTACATTAAAATCCTAAAATGACACTTTTGTATAAAATCAATACACATACACATGTATGCACTATCATCTTGGATTAAAGATGATAAGGTGTTAAACACATAAAATATTGACGATAACTTTAAATTTTTTGATTTAATTTTTTTTAATTTTTTTTTTATCATATATAATATCAATTAAAATTTTATTTACGTTTTTTAGATTTTGATGAAGATTTCACTTCGCGACTTGAAGAAAAGGAAGTGAATGTCAAAAGAATTAAAATTAGTTTAAACCATTCAGTATTAGTTTATTTTTGTTATCGACAATCTATTACAATTTGATATTTTACTTTTGATTTATTTTGGATTTAAAATATATTTTTATTATTCATATTATACATTTAAATACTTAATCGTTTTAAGTCTTGATATATTTTTACTATATGTCATAACTCATAACTTGTTACAAAAAATGTTAAATAATCTTTATTAATTTTTGATATTTTGTATGTGAAATTAAAAAAATAATAAAGGAAACTATAATTAAATATTTTCTAAATGTTTTTAAAACATAAAGTATCCTTTTTAATAGCTAATATATTATTATATAACAAAACTAATTAATTTATTAACTTGCGATTCGCCCGCGGTTGACTCAGTAACCCAGTGATCTGGGAAGTTGTCCGGTTTAGTATCCAGATTGGGTTTAGAAACATTAGTTCTATGCAAGTAGTACTACATTATTCATGTTACGGTTAAGGATGCTCTCACCTCTTATAGAAGACGAAAAAGGCATAAACCATTTGTCATGAATCAGATAGATAGAAGATATGATTGCAAAGAGGAAGGATAATATGGTTAATGCTCAAGATGTGGTTTTATGGAAGGGGATATGAGACAAATATAAAAAGAAATTTTCAACTAAGACCACTTGGATGTTACTCAGGGATCTACATCCACAATGTGATTGGAGTAGATGAGTGTGGTCCCAATATTCGACACCAAAATACAACTTCATGGTTTGGCGTGCACTGAAAAGTCAATTTGCATTGGTGATCGTATGCTACAATAAAACGCCAATAGTGATGGAAGTTGTATCTTATGTCAGGAACCCACTGAATCACGTGATCACCTATTTTTACGTGTCCTTACTCGGCAGAGGTTTGGGAGCTGGTTTGAGACATATTGCAGGATCAATACAGATTTTTGGTCTGACATTATTGATATGGACTCTGAAAATAATGGAAACAATATGATCTCTTTCATCATCAGGTACGTCTTTCAAGCCACAGCGCATAGCATATGGAGGGAAAAGAATCAAAGAAGACATAGAGAAACCTACTTAACACCAGAACAGCTTGTAAAAATCATTGACAAGATTGTCAGCAATCGGCTCAGCTCTATAGCGATGATAGGTGAACATAGGTACGTGGCTGGACTACACTACTGGTTTAGTATGAGAGCCCAACATACATGTCTCTTGTATTAAATACCAATAATGAGAGAATCCTTCAGTTGTGTATTAAACTTAAGTCCTCGAATGTAGTTAGCATCCTCTTTTACGAAAAGATGACGGACTCTGCCCTCATTCCACCTTCCATGCGTCTCATCAATTAGATCATGAACTTTTAGAGATATATCCACTTCATATGTTCTGTATCTCGGCGGCCTTGCCTTCCCCAATGCGTTTCACCAGTCTCTAAAGTAACAACTCTCTGCCATGCATTATACTTCTACATGCATGCTATGGTCTAGTTCCTATACCGCAGTCCAAGAACGAACCATTCTGGAAATATTGACTCCTCATAGCTCTAGCAAGTAAATAGTCAGGGCGTGCCCAAATCCGCTAAGCTTGCTTACACGGTAATGTCTAGTTAAACACTGGAAAACCCATACCGCCAAATTTCTTTGATTTACAAAGGTTTTTAGAGGCCACCCATGGCAATATTCTTCTTATAGGGCTGCTTCCCCATCAAAACTCTGTCATTATGCTTGTCAATTTGGAAGAGAGATCCTTAGGAAGTTTGAATCTTGAAAAAAAGCTCGAACTCTTCTCATATCTCAGAGTTATTGAATTGTCTTAGTGCATCCCACTTCTTGACAATTGCAGCGACTTCAAAACGGAAGCCACCGGAGATTCAGAGGTTTTTTGGAGATTTTGTAGAATGTTCTCCAACATGAATATTAGTCTTACGCTTTGATACACCAACAAGAGGTTCTATCGCAGATTGAGGATCTTGTTCTTGTTCCCTTGATTTGCCAGAAGTCTCCGTAGCCATTAGATGATGATGACTGGTATCTCTTTTCCTCGTCTAGGACGGTGTCAACTATTTTTCCATCAATCCTGGTCCTGGCCGTTAGGTTTCCTGAAGAGGATCTTGTACAGAATACCGTTAGAACCAAAGGAGATGTAGAAGAGGAAGCCAATTGATCATTAAGATCAGTGCAAAGATTATCTTTGAGGAGAGGAAGAGGCGTTGAGAAAGCTAGATAGGGTTTTTGAGCAGACTGTCTTTTCAGTAGACGTAAATTATATTCAAAATCAAAGATGTTTCCTTTCCCTTTACTCAAATCATGGGAGATCACCATGCTATGCTCACTTTCTTCAACAAAACCTGGTTGAAGAGATTGTTGAACACGCATGATACGAGCTTGTCTCTCAGTTTCATCACTATGGAGATGTACTGCAGAGCCATCTGACGTTCTTCTTCAGGTAACTCCCTCCGGGAATAGAGGAGAAAATCCTAGGGGCACACTAGGGAAGTCGACTTTGGTCTTCATCACGCTGGAGGGAGTACATATTAAACTTACTTATTGTTCCGCTCAAAGCACATTGTTCCGATCAACTTATTTGCCTTTGGTACTAGTCTCTGCATTAGTTGCCTTGTTTATCAGAAAAAGGCAGCTTTGCCTTTCATGAGTTAAGTGGTGGCAATGGAAGCAGCACTTCTAAAGTTTCTCATACTCAAACTCGATAATCATTGTTCCTCATGATGGGAGATTCAGAGGTTTGATCGTTATCGCTGGATGAGTGATGTTTAGGCGAACCAAATCTCTGATGTAAGCTTCTTTCTGTGACACTTTTGGATCATAGGCGATTTTGATGACTCTCCCCATCTTAGATGCCATGAATTACATCGAATCTTGTAATATTTCTTTAGGATTCTGCTTATCCTTATCCAAACATCGACTTTAGTGAGAAAGTTTGCTGGTGGAGACGGGATCCAACGATCCAAAACCATTGTCCAATGATAATAGGACCACATATGATCCTTAAGTACGGTGATCATGTCTTCTTCACGCTGGAAGATGAACTGGAACTTATCTTTAGACAGCTTCATTCCCCTGACTCTGTCATACACTCGCCATATTTGTGGCATTGTTTCAGTCATCTTGTCCATGGGCTGACACTATGGATTCAACAGTTTTCCAAGAAGGCTCATCGAGTTTTCATCAAAAACTCGAAAGCGAGGGCTATCCAGGAGATCCACTGGTTGTTCATCATGAAGGGACAAGGCGTTAATGGCAGCTTGAAGCTTATCCGTCATTGGAGAGAAGGAAAAAGATTGTTTTGCGGGTCCACTATGAGGACTTGCCGGCAGATTTGGTAATAGGTCTACACACGTATAAGCGAAGATGTTATTAAGACTGAAACATTGGCATACCCTTTTTATGGAAATCATCTAGTTTGCTTGCAAAGAAAGAATTGGCTTTGGAGAAAAAAGAAGAAGGAAATATTCCAAATGAAAAGCAAAGGAGAATTTTCTAATGGATAATTTCAGTGATTTGTTTTGTTCATTTGTAATGTGCTATATCTTTAGCCATTTTTTACATCTTCAAGTTGTTGAGTTATTTACATGAGTTTTGTTTTAATTTTGTTGTTGAACATAGCTTAAATCTCAATATTTATAGCCCTAATGCATCGTCAACAAGTTTTAAGGTTTCTTGTAGTAGCACGTTATGTAAGAGAGGTGATCGATGCGCTTCTCCAAATAGTAATTTCCCTTACCAAATTCGGTATTTTTCTAAAGGCACCTCTTCTAGTGGAGTCTTGGTTGAAGATGTTCTTCACTTAGTATCAAATGAGAGAAAAAAAACAAGCTATTCATGCTCGGGTTACCATGGGGTAAGTAGTTTCTTTCTTGCAGAAGAAATTTTTATGTTTCTCAAACTATCTAAACCTTTGTGCTGGATCAGATGTGGTCAAGTTCAGACCGGTGTGTTTCATGATGGTTAAGCTCCTAATGGTCTTTTCGAGCTTGGCTTAGATGACGTATCGGTTCCGAGAGTATTAGCAAAGGAAGGAATTGCAACAAACCCGTTTTCAATGTGTTTTGGAAAAGGTGGAGTTGGTAGGATCAATTTTGGAGATAAAAGTAGTGTAGACCAACGGGAAACATCATTGAACATAAGACAACCACAGTAAGCAAGAGGTCATTAAACTTGGTCCATCTCCTTGAATTTTACTGTTAACCAGTCCTACTTACAATATCACCGTCACTCAAATAAGCGTTTGAGGAAACACCGTTGATCTTGAATTTAATGATATTTTCGACTTTGGAATCTCCTTCTCTTATCTGACTGATGCACCTTACACTCTTATTTCAGAAAGTGTAAGTCCAAATGACTTAAGCATAATAAGAGGCAGTTGCTAGGAGAATCCGAATGGACTTAAGAATCTCATAATCATAATAAACCTGATATGATTTTACAGTTTAATTCTCAAGCCATGGACAAACGTTATCAAACTGATTCCAAGTTGCCTTTCGAGTACTGTTAATTGAGGTTGCCTCTTTACTCTAGGATCACCATCTCCCTAAAATTCTACTCATAACTTTTGGATCTAAACCTAACTTACAGCCCAAGCAAAGACAGTATCGAGTATCCAGCTGTGAATCTGACACGAAAAGTTATCCCCATGAAGGTTAGTTATCACAGCAAAACTCTGTTCCTTGTCTGACATTAGACATAAAACTTTGTCTCTTATTGTGATCTTTTCAGGACACAGATGTCTACTGTTTAGCCATCTTGAAGATCAAAGACATTAGCATCATTGGACGTAAGTATCATCAATTTATTTATTTAAAAAAAGAAGCAAACAAAAGATGCTGTCTTACTTAACACAATTTGTATTGTATTTTCGTTTTCACAATTTGCAGAGAATTTCATGATTGGATATCACATTGTCTTCGATTGTGAGAAACTGATTCTTGGCTGGAAAGAATCCGACTGTGAGTTCCTTATCAAATGTTCTTCACTGTAGAACATATTATTAACACTTTCCACTTCTAATCAGAGTTTTACTTTCATGGCTAAAGGTTACACTGGTGAGACATCGGCCAGGACGCTTCCGTCGAACCGTTCATCTTCCTTGGCTAGACCGCCAGCTTCTTCGTTTGTACCAGAGGAAACTAACATACCATCTCAAAGACCAAGTACGTACTCCTCCTCCTATTATTATTTCTCGCTCTCACTTTCATTCTTCTGCTTCTCAGTTTTCGCCATCTTTTGATTGTAATATATATATACACACATTTAGCCATCTGGGGCTATACACAACTTTTTATATTCTTTTGAAGGTGGTTGGGTTGAAATCACCAAAACATACTGCACTACAGTTGTATTTTTTTTTGTTTTGTGTTGTATATATAATATGACAATTGATTTTAACCGTTAATTAAAATATTAGAAATATCTCTTCAATATTTTCAATGAATATTTGGTTTTAGGATAAATATGTAATATTCTGGTTTGTGGTATCTGTTGGAAGGCTTAAAAAAATTGATTTGGCTATCTCTGTCACTAAAGTGCATTTACCTTTTCGATCACACATCCATTTAAAACTCTAGGGTTAAGCGTGCTTATGCTGGAGAAATGGAATGATGGGTGACCTATCAAAAAGTGATTCGCGATATTGTGCGAGTAAAACCAAAGCACGAGGAAAAGTCATGTGGTGATTACGGGGTCACTAAACAGGATTTTTAAGGCTCCGAAAAATTAACGCATGGGCCAAATGAGCGTGCATAGGTGACCCATTAGCCGTAGGAGATCAGGGTGTTACAAAATATTTCTCAAAATAGGTTAAGAAATGAGATTCAATCAGATCAACTTAGGTTCGATCTAGTTTGATTTCTTCTTGAAGGTTTTCTCTTGTTCTAAGTGATTGAGTTTAGTGAGATCACAAACACATAACGTTTTACCGGTGTTCACCGCACTTCTCCAAGTCGGAGAAGCCGTTATACTCACCAGAGCTAGCTCAGCTAGCAATCAACTATATAATTGATCTGATTAACAAGTGTATCGTCTCTTTTACAACTGTTACAAGAAGCTACACAAGTCAATAACTGGAGAAGAGTTTCATAGTGACTACGAAGAGGATGACGATCTCTCAACCCTCGATCCTTTGGATGACGACAAAGACACGCAGCCTTAACCGAGAGTTAGCACTAGCGTCTCACGAGCTACGATCTCACCTTGACCTATCGTCTCTTGACAAGCTTTCTCTCTCCACTGTAAACTCTCTCTACCTCTCTACTCTGTTTCTCGTGTAAAGACGATAATGACGATGATGGCCGTTAGAGCTCTTTTGTAACGACCTTCGGTTTATAACAACACCTGACTTTTAGATCCGAGAACCCAAACCCTCGTCTTTTTTGCTACCAAAACCTAAACGCCACAAATGGCCCAACTTGATAAAGCTTATTCGGCTCGAAAACGATGACACTCCATAAATCTCCACCTTTGTCGTTCTCGTGTTCGAACCCTAGCCTTTGAAACACTTTCGATTGAGACACACTAAACCCATGTCTGAATCTCCTCCACGCAGCTTTACTAGCTCAAGTGGTCACGCTGATTCCGACAGTGAACCTCTTCCTCCTCCAATTGAAAAAGCTATCAGTCCTGAACCTCAGCTCATCGCAAGTCCATAACTTCTCATATTTGACATCGAGATGATACGATCTCCAACGTTAACCATTCCTGAAGATTTCAAACTTCCAGAACCGCTGATTCCTCTACAGAGCAACCCACAAGCCAAACTGACAAACTAGAAACAACCAGTTATCGCGGCGACTCCACCTCAACGAACAACTATCGAAATCTGTAAGTAACAACCCTTGCTTTTCCATTTCATCTTTGTTGGGGATAGATTGCATCTACCCCCATAGGCCCATCTTGACGAGATCTCGGCCCAGCAAGAGTATCGAAGTCGGCCCATAAGGCCCACACCGACTTTGAAGGCGATTATATAAAGAGAAGGTTCAATGAGAGGAGGACACACGCAAACTCTGGAGAATAAGCCTAGAAGTTAGGTTTTCCTTTGAATTACTTTGTTCTTGCTTACTTCTTCATACAAACTCTCAAAATCATTGAATAAAAACTAAATCGTTCTCTAAGATCATCCTATCGACTAAAACTCACCATCGAAATCGATTCACCGAACGAGGTTACCGATTTCAGATTCAACAATCTTATTTATCCGAACCAATATGCAATACCTCCGAAAAGCATAAACCTTTTGTCAATATGAACAGATAACAAGATCAGTCCTTTTGGAGATGAACCAGTAACCCTTGCGTAAGTTCCGTCTTCTCTGTTAGATAACTTATTGTTCACCCAATGAACAAAGTACTAACACCTTTGCTCTCTTCTTTTGTATGTACTCCCTTCTGATGAGACGACCAAACGACATAGCCATATCGGAGAACCTCCTGAAGCACTCAGGCAACAAACCAAGCTTTACGAGACACTTCTCGAACGCCTTACCAGGTAACCTTTTAGTTAGCATATCTGCAGGATTTAGAGTCGTGTGAATATTGTAGATCTTGACTAGGCCAGAATTAACGATATCCCAGATTAAATGAATCTTATTTGCCACATGTTTAGTCTTGTCATGATGAATTACATTCTTAGCTAAGCATATAACACTATGTGAATTGCGATGTAGCTTGAAAAGCTGTGAATTAAACCCCAACTCACAACAAACTCCCTCAACCATAAACCCTCTTTAGTTGCCTCTGAAAGAGCCATGTACTCAACCTCTGTTGTAGATAATGCCACAACATGTTGAAGTGCAGATCACCAACTAACTGTTTTCCCCCAACCTGGAACACATAACCAGTGACTGATCTTCTTTTATCTTTATCCGTTGAATAATCAGAATCACTGTAACCTTCCACATCAAAATGACTAGATTTAGAAAAATGTAGACAAACTTCTGAAGCTCCTTTAAGATATCGCATAATCCACTTAACAGCTTCCCAATGTTCACGGCTTGGCTTAGGCATGAATCTGGTCACTAAACCAACCGCAAAACCCAAATCAGGTTTTGAACCAATCATTACATACATCTGACTTCCTACTGCACTTGCGTAAGGAGTAGAGTCCATTAACTGTTTATACTTTTCCCATTCTTCCGGAGTTAAACTCTTTAGCTGAAATTGGGAACCAACTAGTGTCACCACTAGTTTACTTTCTTCCATCCTGAAAGTCTTCAGAATTTGTTTAACATATCTTCCTTGAGAAGCTTTAGAATTCCCTTTTCTCTATCTCTATAAATTTCCATTCCAAGTATACGAGTAGCTGGTCGCAAGTCCTTCATCTCAACCTCTTCTGTTAGAACATCCTTGAGCTTTGAAACTTTCCTTTTGTCTTTAGCTTCAATACGCATGTCATCCACATATAGTAGCAAATACATGTTTTCCTCAGCTCCCTTCCACTTCAAGTAAACACATGGATCCATAATGCACCTTGAGAATCCCATTTGCTTGACGAAAGTGTCAAACCTCAAGTTCTACAGACAAGGAGACTGTTTAAGTCCGTAAAGTGACTTATTTAGCAGACAAAATTTTCCTTTGTCTCCGTTTTCAATAAATCATTCAGACTGTTCCATATAGATAGTTTCATTTAGAGTTCCATGTAAAAATGCAGTTTTAACATCCATATGTTCTATCTCAGTGTCGAAATTTACCACAAATGATAAAATAATCCGAATGGATACATGCTTCACTACTGGAGCAAAAATTTCATTGTAGTCAACTCCTTCGACTTGAGTAAAACCTTGAGCAACCAATCTAGACTTGTATCTAGGATCTTAACTCCAGGAATTCCTTCTTTTTACTTGTAGATCCACTTAGAACCAACCACTCTCTGTATTTGAGGTCTATCAACAATATCCCATATCTCATTCTTATCCAGCGAAGTCTTCTCTTCTCGCAAGGAACCTTTTCACTTATCCCACTCTTTACTCATTCTCGCTTCTGTAAAAGTTTTAGGTTCTTAAACCTCAATGTCTGTTGCACAACTCAACGCATAGGCTACAAAATCACCACTTTCAAAGATTGCAGGGAGCTTTGTGGTTCTCCTAACTCTGTCCTGAGCAAGTAGATATCCATCTAGACTTTCATTAAAAGAAGCACCTTGATGAACCTCAATCTCTTGTTCTGACTCAGAATCAGAGCTCTCACTTGACTCGGAAGATGATGAAGAAGCTCCACCTTCAACAGTATTCGTTGGTCCTTGAATAATATCTGAACTGAAAGGGACTTTCTTCTTCCCTTTATTCTTTTCATCCTTAGATTTCCAATAGTGCTTTTCCTCATCAAACACCACGTTTCTACTGATTGTTGACTTTCCAGATTCGGGTAGCCACACACAATAACCTTTCGTACCTTGAGGATAACCCATGAAAATTCCTTTAATCGCTCTAGGACCCATCTTGTCTTGAACTATATGAACATAAGCCACACAACCAAATCTCCTTAGGTGACCGTACTCCACCTTAATCCCTGACCATACCTCTTCTGGTATCTTGAACTCTATAGCAGCACCAGGAGTCCTATTTATCAGCTAAACTGCAGTGAACACAGCCTCAGCCCAAAACTTATTTTCCAAACGAGACTCAGTTAACAGACATCTGATCTTATCTGCAATACTTCTATTCATTCTCTCTGCAACTCCATTTTGTTGAGGATTGTAAGCGCAAGTCTTGTGTCTTTTGATACCTGACTCCATACACATCTAATCCATTAGAGTATTGCAGAACGCTAGACCATTATCAGTGCGTAAGCATTTTATCTTCTTGCTGGTTTGATTTTCAACTAGAGCTTTCCATTCTACTATGTATATGTAAACCTCGTCCTTTCTCCTTAGGAATCTTATCCAGATCTTCTTAGAATAATCATCTATCATTGTTAGAAAGTATTTTCACCCTAATAAGCTTTCCTCATTGGCTGGTGATCCCCAAAGATCTGAGTGAACATAGTCAAGAACAGCTTCTGAGTTGTGTTTTGCTGTAGGAAATGGTTGACGATGAGCTTTACCTAGAACCCATTCCTCACATAAGTCTAGTGTGTGAACTTCCTTTTTATCAAGATAGCCTCCTTTAACCAGCTTATTCATATTTTTCAAACTCATATGACCAAGTCGCAAATGCCACAGATTTTTTTAGTTCACTTCTTCTCTAGCAACTTTAGCTTCAGCATTCGAAACAAATCCTTGAAGGTAGTACACACCATCTTTGTAGCAACCGAATAGTACCTTCTTTCATTTCTTAAAGAATGTGACTTTATAGTCACTCCCTTCATAGTTGCAGCCATGGTTCTCGAGCTGACCATTGGAAATTAGATTTATCCCCATAGTAGGCATATACCTGACCTATGTTTGTATAACAGTAGACTGGTCAGGATTCACTATCTTGAACATTCCAATTCCTATAACTTCACTCGTGGCATTGTTTCCCATTAGGAATTTCCCCCCTTCAATTTCCTCAAGATCAAATAGCAAGTGCTTATTAGGAGTGATATGAAAAGAACATCATGAGTCCAAGACCCACTCGTCTCTAGTTTATTGAATGCTAGCAATAAGAATCATGGGATGTTCCTTCTCATGTGAGACATTAGCCGTCTCATTGCTCTTATCTTTTCTGCTAGGAAAGTCGCGTTTGAAGTGTCCCTCCTTACCACAGCTCCAACATTCTTTAGACTTTGAAGAGTTCTTCGGTCTAGACTTAGACCTATAGTCTTTTCTCTTTGATCTATACTTCCCATGACCTCTATGTCCTCGCTTATCCGTTCTTCCTCTAGTAACAACTAGACCTTCTGCACTTGATCTTGATCTCCCAGTCAAACCTTTTTCTTTCAACTCAGCTTCTTTAGCATAGGCAGACGTATTCATTTCTTTTACGGTTAGAGTTTCCTTTCCATTTCCATACTTCAGAGTATGAACAAGTGAATCATACTCGGAGGAAGACTCGTAAGAATCAGAATTGCTTGATCCTCGTCAGTAACATGAATGTTCAAGCTTGCTAGATCATCAACAAGCTTTAAGAATGTGTCTAGATTTTCTTCAATACTTTTACTCTCCACCATTTTATAACTTGCAAAACTTTGTTTCAAATAGATTCGGTTAGGCAGAGTCTTAGTTTGATAGTCTCCCTCTATTGCTTTCCACACTCCTAAAGTCGTAGTTTCTTTCATAACCTTTCTCAACACCATATTGGTCAAGCTTGAACAAATCAGGTTCCTTGCACGAGTATATTTCTCCTTAGCAAGAGGATCTTTTTTAGCTTCAACATCAGCCTTAGAGTTTGAGTCTCCTTCTCCCTTAGTATCCTTTATAACTTCTTCATTAAGAACGTTACCAAGTCCTTGCAGTTCAATCTGCATGAGCATCTTAAACTTCCACATTCCAAAATCACCCGAACCATCAAACTTCTCCATTTCGAACCTTGTATGAACTGACTCCATCGCAATCTGCGAACAAACACCGAACATACGCACAACAAGCACATATAATACCACAGATCAGAACCAGAATCTCAGAGCCGCCTTGGAACCTGGCTCTGATACCACTTGTTAAGAAATGAGATTCAATCCGATCAACTTAGGTTCGATCTAGTTCGATTTCTTCTTGAAGGTTTTCTCTTGTTCTAAGTGATTGAGTTTAGTGAGATCACAGATACCTAACGTTTTACCGGTGTTCGCCGCACTTCTCCAAGTTGGAGAAGCCGCTATACTCACCGGAGCTAGCTCAGCTAGCAATCCACTATATAATCAATGTGATTAACAAGTGTATCGTCTCTTTTACAGCTGTTACAAGAAGCTACACAAGTCAATAACTGGAGAAGAGTTTCACAGTGACTACAAAGATGATGACGATCTCTCAACCCTCGATCCTTCGGATGACGACAAAGAAACTCAACCTGAACCGAGAGAAAGCACCGGCGTCTAACGGCTACCATCACACCTTGACCTCTCGTCTCTTGACAAGCTTTCTCTCTCCACTGTAAACTCTCTCTCTCTCTACTCTGTTTCTCGTGTAAAGACGATAATGACGACGATGGACGTTAGAGCCCTTTTGTAACAACCTTCGGGTTATAACAACACCCGAATTTTAGATTCGAGAACCCGAACCCTCGTCTTTCTTGTTACCAAAACCCAACCGCCACAAATTTCCCAACTTGATAAAGCCTATTCGGCTCGAAAACAACGACACTCCACAAAATATGTATATCTTATCTAATGTGTCACACATATATAAAAGTCATAATCGGTAAACTATATATTCATAGGTATATGGAAGAAGACTGAAATAGAATTATAGAAACGACCATAACAAATATAGTTTCAGGTCTAAAAAAACAAAACCACAGCTATCTATTAAAAATAAAACAATGTCACATCTCAGTATACATTTCATCTTATTATTTACATTGTAGGCCACCGCAATTCTTACTTTCCCACGAGCAATCACTACGAATATCTCCTCCTGTCCGGAAGGTGGATGAAACCTGACCTGATATCATCCTGGCCACTGTTTTCTTGATAGACTCTTGAAGCTCCCCAGCGATCAATAGCTCATCCAATATAATCATATGCCTAGAGAGAAAAAAAAATTGGGTTATTTTTCGGAAACCTCAAGTTATGAACTTATGATCTTTCCATGACTCGCCAAACGAAGAATTCTCAATATGGTATCGAAATTATCCGCTCCAAACTGATGAGACACGTGAGGTATAGAATTACTCAATCAAATCTTGCAAACGTTTGGCGAATGAGCGAAGGAAAATAAAAGAAGTGGCCCATACAGGTTTCGAACCTGTGACCTTCGCGTTATTAGCACGACGCTCTAACCAACTGAGCTAATGGGCCATTTATTTTGCTCCTCGACTTAATAATCAGTAAGGAAGGTTTGCGTAAATGTGCAACCTGGAATATGGTATTATTATGCAGAAATGTGATGCTTGTTTTGAGAGCTGAAGGAAGAAAACCCCTGATACATTATTAATGTATGTTAATGTTGTTGACATAATTATAGCAACTATTATTATAGCAAATGATGAAGATAAGTTCTACATTTTCAATACAGTCTGTTGAAGATCGAATCTTGTCCTACTAAAATGATTCATGAACGGAGTAAGCAGAACCAGTTTGAAATATTTTGATGTGTTACCTGAGCGAGCATTAGTAATAGGTACAGTAACAAGGTGGTCAATGAGAACTTTTGTCATCCGGAAGATCTGCAACATTTGATGAAAAGCAGTTAGACGGAAGATCAAGGTGGAGTGTAAGTAAGAACAGAGTCGGTTAGACTAACTCTGACTAAAGATAATCTAATCAGCCTTTCCTCATAATTTCTATATATTAGACACTGGGTGCCTGCTTACTTGCAGATGGTGTGAAGTATCAGGAGAAAAATGTGGGATACAAGGAAGCCATTTGAACTAACAAAATTCACTGCAACAGAAAGAAGAAAGATCAAAGAGAGATCCAAAGGATGAAAGAAAGGACCAAATCAAAACAGAACCAACGAATGTAAGGTAATGTCTACTAGTGTCAAGTGTACTATCCAGAGAAACTTAAGCAATGACATGAGCAGCCAAATCAAGTTGACGTTATCTAAATGAATCAGTTGGATAAATGTAGACACCTTCAGAGATGAATGGTAAAAAAATTGGTTGAAGTAGACAATGAGTAACTTAATTAACTTACATGTTTGAAGTCAATTGTCATGTATAATGAAGCCAAGAAGACTAACTGAATGGGTTTAACGATTCTGAAATCATTCAAAAAAAAGAAGAGGACAAGTAAAACTCAGGACTTTTTTTTACTAGAGAAACAAAGACCAATTAGCCATCAAATCATTCTATAGGATGATCACAGGAATACAGAGATAACAAATAAAAAAAAAAGATTGTCAGGATACTAGACTCTATTGTAATTTTCTTTTTCATTCCTATTGTAATTTCCTTTTTCAGAGGCCCGGATCATTTATTAATGCACTGGTTATTTCCTTTTTTCCTGAAATTTAGCCGTTGATAATTATTCATTTTCTAAAATATAATTGATATTAATTTTTATTTTTACTAATTATATCTGTTTAAATAACAGTATTTTAAATAAATAAAATTATTTATAAAATCAATGTAAATTGCAATTGATATTAAAATAAGTATGATTTACATTAAAATCCTAAAATGACACTTTTGTATAAAATCAATACACATACACATGTATGCACTATCATCTTGGATTAAAGGTGATAAGGTGTTAAACACATAAAATATTGACGATAACTTTAAAAATTTTGATTGATTTTTTTTTTAAAAAGTTTTATCATATATAATATCAATTAAAATTTCATTTACGATTTTTAGATTTTGATGAAAATTTCACTTCGCCACTTGAAGAAAAGGAAGTGAATGTCAAAAGAATTAAAATTAGTTGAAACGATTCAGTATTAGTTTATTTTTGTTATCGACAATTTATTACAATTTGATGTTTTACTTTAATTTATTTTGGATTTAAAATGTGTTTTTATTAATCATATTATACATTTAAATACTTAATGGTTTTAAGTCTTGATATATTTTTACTATATGTCATAACTCAGAACTTGTTACAAAAATTGTTAAATAATCTTTATTAATTTTTGATATTTTATATGTGAAATAAAAATAATAGTAAAGGAAACTACAGTTAAATATTTTCTAAATGTTTTAAAACATAAAGTACCTTTTTTATAGCTAATATATTATTATATAACAAAACTAATTAGTTTATTAACATGTGATTCGCCCGCGGTTGACTCAGTAACCCGGTGATCTGGGAAGTTGTCCGGTTTAGTATCCGGATCGGGTTTAGAAACATTAGTTCTATGCAAGCAGTACTACATTATTCATGCTACGGTTAAGGATGCTCTCACCTCTTATAGAAGACCAAAAAGGCACAAACCATCTGTCATGAATCATATAGATAGAAGATATGATTGCAGAGAGGAAGGATAATGTGGTTAATGCTCAAGATGTGGCTTTATGGAAGGGGATATGAGACAAATATAAAAAGAAGTTTTCAACTAAGGCCATTTGGACGTTACTCAGGGATCTACATCCACAATGTGATTGGAGTAGATGAGTGTGGTCCCAATATCCGACACCAAAATATAACTTCATGGTTTGGCGTGCACTGAAAAGTCGATTTGCATTGGTGATCGTATGCTACAATAAAATGCCAATATTGATGGAAGTTGTGTCTTATGTCAGGAACCCAATGAATCACGTGACCACCTCTTTTTCACGTGTCCTTACTCGACAATGTTTGGGAGCTGGTATGACAAATATTGCAAGAGCAATACACAGATTTTTGGTCTGACATTATTGATCTGATCTATGAAAATAATGAAAACCAGATGATCTCTTTCATCATCAGGTACGTCTTTCAAGCCACAATGCATAGCATACGGAGGTAAAAGAATCAAAGAAGACATAGAGAAACCTACTTAACACCAGAACAGCTTGTACAAATCATTGACAAGATTGTCAGCAATTGGCCCAGCTCTATAGCGATGATAGGTGACCAGAGGTACGTGGCTGGACTACACTACTGGTTTAGTATGAGAGCACAACATACATGTCTCTTGTATTAAATACCAATAATGAGAGAATCCTTCAGTTGTGTATTAAACTTAAGTCCTAGAATGTAGTTAGCATCCTCTTTTACGAAAAGATGACGGACTCTGCCCTCATTCCACCTTCCATGCGTCTCATCAATAAGATCATGAACTGTTAGAGATAGATCCACTTCATATGTTCTGTATCTCGGCGGCCTTGCCATCCCCAATGCGTTTCACTAGTCTCTAAAGTAACAACTCTCCGCCATGCATTATACTTCTCCATGCATGTTATGGTCTAGTTTCTATACCGCAGTCCAAGAACGAACCATTCTGGAAATATTGTCTCCTCATAACTCTAGCAAGTAAAGAGTCAGGGCGTGCCCAAATCCCCTAAGCTTGCTTACACGGTAATGTCTAGTTAAACACTGGAAAACCCATACCGCCAAATTTCTTTGATTTACAAAGCTTTGTAGAGGCCATCCATGGCAATATTCTTCTTATAGGGCTGCTTCTCCACCAAAACTCTGTCATTATGCTTGTCAATTTGACAGAGAGATCCTTAGGAAGTTTGAATCTTGAAAAAAAGCTCGAACTCTTCTCATATCTCAGAGATTGAATTGTCTCAGTGCATCCTACTTCTTGACAATCGCAGCGACTTCAAAACGGAAGCCACCAGAGATAGAGAGGTTTTTGGAGATTTTGTAGAATGTTCTCCAACATGAATATTAGTCTTACGCTTTGATACACCAACAAGAGGTTCTATCGCAGATTGAGGATCTGTTTCTTGTTCCCTTGATTTGTCAGAAGTCTCTGTAGCCATTAGATGATGATGACTGGTATCTCTTTTCCTCGTCTAGGATGGTGTCGACTATTTTTCCATCAATCCTGGTCCTGGCCGTTAGGTTTCCTGAGGAGAATCTCATACAGAGTACCGTTAGAACCAAAGGAGATGTAGAAGAGGAAGCCTCTTGATCATTAAGGTCAGTGCAAAGCTTATCTTTGAGGAGAGGAAGAGGCGTTGAGAAAGCTAGATAGGGTTTTTGAGCAGACTGTCTTTTCAGTAGACGTAAATTATATTCAAAATCAAAGATGTTTCCTTTCCCTTTACTCAAATCATGGGAGATCACCATGCTATGCTCACTTTCTTCAACAAAACCTGGTTGAAGAGATTGTTGAACACGCATGATACGAGCTCGTCTCTCAGTTTCATCACTATGGAGATGTACTGCAGAGCCATCTGACGTTCTTCTTCAGGTAACTCCTTCCGGGAATAGAGGAGAAAATCCTAGGGGCACACTAGGGAAGTTGACTTTAGTCTTCATCACGCTGGAGGGAGTACATATTAAACTTACTTATCGTTCCGCTCAAAGCACATTGTTCCGATCAACTTATTTGCCTTTGGTACTAGTCTCTGCATTAGTTGCCTTGTTTCTCAGAAAAAGGCAGCTTTGCCTTTCATGAGTTAAGTGGTGGCAATGAAAGCAGCACTTACAAAGTTTCTCATACTCAAACTCGAAAGCAGCACTTACAAAGTCTTCTTCGCGCTGGAAGATGAACTGGAACTTATCTTTAGACAGCGACATTCCCCTGAATCTGTCATACACTCGCCATATTTGTGGCATTGTTTCAGTCATCTTGTCCATGGGCTGACACTATGGATTCAACAGTTTTCCAAGAAGGCTCATCGAGTTTTCATCAAAAACTCGAAAGCGAGGGCTATCCAGGAGATCCACTGGTTGTTCATCATGAAGGGACAAGGCGTTAATGGAAGCTTGAAGCTTATCCGTCATTGGAGAGAAGGCAAAACATTGTTTTGTGGGTCCACTATGAGGACTTGCTGGGAGATTTGGTAATAGGTACACACGTATAATAAGCGAAGATGTTATTAAGACTGCAACATTGGCATACCCTTTTTATGGAAATCATCTAGTTTGCTTGCAAAGAAAGAATTGGCTTTGGAGAAAAAAAAGAAGGAAATATTCCAAATGAAAAGGAAAGGAGGATTTTATAATGGAAAATTTCAGTGATTTGTTTTGGTTCTTTTGTAATGTGCTATATCTTTAGCCATTTTTAACATCTTCAAGTTGTTGAGTTATTTACATGAGTTTTGTTTTATTTTTGCTGTTGAACAGAGCTTAAATCTCAATATTTATAGCCCTAATGCATCGTCAACAAGTTCTAAGGTTTCTTGTAGTAGCACGTTATGTAAGAGAGGTGATCGATGCGCTTCTCCAAATAGTAATTTAAATCCCTTACCAAATTCGGTATCTTTCTAAAGGCCCCTCTTCTACTGGAGTCTTGGTTGAAGATGTTCTTCACTTTAGTATCAAATGAGAAATCCCCCCCCCCCCCAAGCTATTCATGTTCGGGTTACCATGGGGTAAGTAGTTTCTTTCTTGCAGAAGAAACTTTTTATGTTTCTCAAACTATCTAAACCTTTGTGCTGGATCAGATGTGGTCAAGTTCAGACCGGTGTGTTTCATGATGGTGAAGCTCCTAATGGTCTTTTCGAGCTTGGCTTAGATGACATATTGGTTCTGAGCGTATTAGCAAAGGAAGGAATTGCAAAAAAAAAAACGTTTTCAATGTGTTTTGGAAAAGGTGGAGCTGGTAGGATCAGTTTTGGAGATAAAAGTAGTGTAGACCAACGGGAAACATCATTGAACATAAGACAACCACAGTAAGCAAGCGGTCATTAAAGTTGGTCCATCTCCTTGAATTTTACTGTTAACCAGTCCTACTTACAATATCACCGTCACTCAAATAAGCGTTTGAGGAAACACTGTTGATCTTGAATTTAATGATGTTTTCGACTTTGGAATCTCCTTCACTTATCTGACTGATGCACCTTACACTCTTATTTCAGAAAGTGTAAGTCCAAATGACTTAAGCATAATAAGATGCAGTTGCTAGGAGAATCCGAATGGACTTAAGAATCTCATAATCATAATAAACCTAATATGATTTTGCAGCTTAATTCTCAAGCCATGGACAAACGTTATCAAACTGATTCCAAGTTGCCTTTCGAGTACTGTTAATTGAGGTTGCCTCTTTACTCTAGGATCACCATCTCCCTAAAATGCTACTCATAACTTTTGGATCTAAAACTAACTTACAGCCCAAGCAAAGAAAGTATCAAGTATCCAGCTGTGAATCTGACACTAAAAGGCGGTAGTTCATATCATGTTTATCACCTGTTAGTAGTTATCCCCATGAAGGTTAGTTATCACAGCAAAACTCTGTTCCTTGTCTGACATTAGACTTAAAACTTTGTCTCTTATTGTGATCTTTTCAAGACACAGATGTCTACTGTTTAGCCATCTTGAAGATCAAAGACATTAGCATCATTGGACGTAAGTATCATCAATTTATTTAAAAAAAAAGGAAGCAGACAAAAGATGCTGTCTTACTTAACACAATTTGTATTGTATTTTCGTTTTCACAATTTGCAGAGAACTTCATGATTGGCTATCGCATTGTCTTCGATTGTGAGAAACTGATTCCTGGCTGGAAAGAATCCGATTGTGAGTACCTTATCAAATGGTCTTCATTGTAGAACATATTATTAACCCGTTCCACTTCTAATCAGAGTCTTACTTTCATGGCTAAAGGTTACACTGGTGAGACATCGGCCAGGACGCTTCCGTCGAACCGTTCATCTTCCTTGGCTAGACCGCCAGCTTCTTTGTTTGTACCAGAGGCAACTAACATACCATCTCAAAGACCAAGTACGTCCTCCTCCTCCTATTATTATTTCTCGCTCTCACTTTCATTCTTCTGCTTCTCAGTTTTCGCCATCTTTTGATTGTAATATATATATACACACATTTAGCCGTATGGGGCTATACACAACTTTTTTATATTCTTTTTAGGTGGTTGGGTTGAAATCACCAAAACATACTGCACTACAGTTGTATTTTTTTGTTTTGTGTTGTATATATAATATGACAATTGATTTTAACCGTTAATTAAAGTATTAGAAATATCACTTCAATATTTTCAACAAATATTCGGTTTTAGGATAAATATGTAACATTCCGGTTTGTGGTATCTGTTGGAAGGCTTAAGAAAATTGATTTGGCTATCTCTGTCATTAAAGTGCATTTACCTTTTCGATCACACATCCATTTAAAACTCTAGGGTTAAGCGTGCTTATGCTGGAGAAATAGAATAATGGGTGACCTATCAAAAAGTGATTCGCGATATTGTGCGAGTAAAACCAAATCATGGAGAAAAGTCATGTGGTGATTACAGGGTCACTAAACAGGATTTTTGAGGCTCCGAAAAATTAACGCATGGGCCGAATGACCGGGCATAGGTGACCCATTAGCTGTAGGAGATCAGGGTATTACAAAATATTTCTCAAAATAGGTTAAGAAATGAGATTCAATCAGATAAACTTAGGTTCGTTCTAGTTCGATTTCTTCTTGAAGGTTTTCTCTTGTTCTAAGTGATTGAGCTTAGTGAGATCAGAAACACATAACGTTTTACCGGTGTTCACCGCACTTCTCCAAGTCGGAGAAGCTGCTATACTTACCGGAGCTAGCTCAGCTAGCAATCCACTATATAATCGAAGTGATTAACAAGTGTATCATCTCTTTTAAAATTGTTACAAGAAGCTACACAAGTCAATAACTTGAGAAGAGTTTCATAGTGACTACGAAGAAGATGACGATCTCTCAACCTTCGATCCTTTGGATGATGACAAAGAGACGCAGCCTGAACCAAGATTAAGCACTAGCGTCTCACAAGATACTATCACACCTTGACCTCTCGTCTCTTGACAAGCTTTCTCTCTCCACTGTAAACTCTCTCTCGCTCTACTATGTTTCTCGTGTAAAGATGATAATGACGACAATGGCCGTTAGAGCCCTTTTGTAACAACCTTCGGGTTATAACAACACCTGACTTTTAGATCCGAGAACCCAAACCCTCGTCTTTCTTGCTACCAAAACCTAAATGCCACAAATGGCCCAACTTGATAAAGCTTATTCGGCTCAAAAATGGCACAAATCTCCACCTTTGTCGTTCTCGTGTCTGAACCCTAGCCTCTAAAACACTTTCGATTGACACACGCTAAAACCATGTCTGAATCTCCTCCATGCAGCTTTACTAGCTCAAGCGGTCACGCTGGTTCCGACAGTGAACCTCTTCCTCCTCCAATTGAAAAAGCTAACAGTCTTGAACCTCAGCTCATCGCAAGTCCATAACTTCTCATCTTTGACATCAAGATGATACGATCTCCGATGTTAACCCTTCCTGAAGATTTCAAACTTCCAGAACCGCTGATTCCTCTACAGAGCAACCCACAAGCCCAACTGACAAACTCGAAACAACCAGTTATCGCGGCGACTCCACCTCAACGAACAGCTATCGAAGTCTGTAAGTAACAATTCTTGCTTTTCCTTTTCATCTTATTTATCCAAACCAATAAGCAATACCTCCGAAAAGCATAACCCTTTTGTCAATATGAACAGATAACGAGATCAATCCTTTTGGAGATCAACCAGTAACCCTTGCTTAAGTTCCGTCTTCTCTGTTAGATAACTTTTTGTTTACCCAAGGAAAAAAGTACTAACACCTTTGCTCTCTTCTTTTGTATGTACTCCCTTCTGATGAGACGACCAAACGACAGAGTCATATCAGAGAACCTCCTGAAGCACTCAGGCAACAACCCCAAGCTTTACGAGACACTTCTCGAACACCTTAGCAGGTAACCCTTTAGTTAGCATATCTGCAGGATTTAGAGCCGTGTGAATCTTGTAGATCTTGACTAGGCCAAAATTAACGATATCCCAGATTAAATGAATCTTGTTTGCCACATGTTTAGTCTTGTCATGATGAATTACATTCTTAGCTAGGCATATAGCACTATGTGAATCGCGATGTAGATTGAAAAACTGTGAATTAAACCCCAACTCACAACAAAACTCCCTCAACCATAAACCCTCTTTAGTTGCCTCTGAAAGAGTCATGTACTCAGCCTCTGTTGTAGATAATGCTACAACATGTTGAAGTGCAGATCGCCAACTAACTATATTTCCCCCAACCTGGAACACATAACCAGTGACTGATCTTCTCTTATCTTGATCCGTTGAATAATCAGAATCACTGTGACCTTCCACATCAAAATGACTAGATTTAGAAAAATGTAGACAAACTTCTGAAGCTCCTTTAAGATATCGCATAATCCACTTAACAGCTTCCCAATGTTCATGGCTTGGCTTAGGCATGAATCTGGTCACTAAACCAACCGCAAAACCCAAATCAGGTCTTGAACCAATCATTGCATACATCTGACTTCCTACTGCACTTGCGTAAGGAGTAGAGTCCATTAACTATTTATGCTTTTCCCATTCTTCCGGAGTTAAACTCTTTAGCTGAAATTGGGAACCAACTAGTGTCACCACTAGTTTACTTTCTTTCATCCTGAAAGTCTTCAGAATTTTTTTAACATATCTTCCTTGAGAAGCTTTAGAATTCCCTTTTCTCTATCTCTAAAAATTTCCATTCTGAGTATACGAGTAGCTGGTATCAAGTGCTTCATCTCAAACTCTTCTGTTAGAACATCCTTGAGCTTTGAAACTTTCCTTTTGTCTTTAGCTTCAATACACATGTCATCCACATATAGTAGCAAATACATGCTTTCCTCAGCTCCCTTCCACTTCAAGTAAACTCATGGATCCGTAATGCACCTTGTGAATCCCATTTGCTTGATGAAAGTGTCAAACCTCAAGTTCTACAAATGATAACATAATCTGAATGGATACATGCTTCACTACTGGAGCAAAAATTTCATTGTAGTCAACTCCTTCGACTTGAGTAAAACCTTTAGCAACCAATCTAGACTTGTATCTAGGATCTTCAACTCTAGGAATTCCTTCTTTGTACTTGTAGATCCACTTAGAACCAACCACTCTCTGTCTTTGAGTTCTATCAACAATATCCCATGTCTCATTCTTATCTAGTGAAGTCTTCTCTTCTCGCAAGGAAGCTTTTCACTTATCCCAATCTTTACTCATTCTCGTTTTTGTATAAGTTTTAGGTTCATAAACCTCAATGTCTGTTGCACAACTCAACGCATAGGCTACAAAATCACCGCTTTCAAAGATTGCAGGGAGCTTTGTGGTTCTCCTAACTATGTCCTGAGCAAGTAGATATCCATCTAGACTTTCATTAAAAGAAGCACCTTGATGAACCTCAGTCTCTTGTTCTGACTCAGAATCAGATCTCTCACTTGACTCGGAAGATGATGAAGAAGCTCTCACTTGACTCGTTGGTCCTTGAATAATATCTGAACTGAAAGTGACTTTCTTCTTCCCTTTATTCTTTTCATACTTAGATTTCCAATAGAGCTTTTCCTCATCAAACACCATGTTTCTACTGATTGTTGACTTTCCAGATTCGGGTAGCCACACACAATAACCTTTCGTACCTTGAGGATAACCCATGAAAATTCCTTTAATCGCTCTAGGACCCATCTTGTCTTGAATTATATGAACATAAGCCACACAACCAAATCTCCTTAGGTGACCGTACTCCACCTTAATCCCTGACCATACCTCTTCTGGTATCTTGAATTCTATAGCAGCACTAGGAGTCCTATTTATCAGCTAAACTGCAGTGTAAGCAGCCTCAGCCCAAAACTTCTTTTCCAAACCAGACTCAGTTAACAGACATCTGATCTTATCTTCAATAGTTCTATTCATTCTCTCTGCAACTCCATTTTTCTGAGGATTGTAAGCGCAAGTCTTGTGTCTTTTGATACCTGAATCCTTACACATCTAATCCATTAGAGTATTGCAGAACGCTAGACCATTATCAGTGCGTAAGCACTTTATCTTCTTGCTGGTTTGATTTTCAACTAGAGCTTTCCATTCTACTATGTTGCTGTAAACCTCGCCCTTGCTCCTTAGGAACCTTATCCAGATCTTCTTAGAATAATCATCTATCATTGTTAGAAAGTATTTGCACCCTAATAAGCTTTCCTCATTGGCTGGTGATCCCCAAAGATCTGAGTGAACATAGTCAAGAACAGCTTCTGAGTTGTGTTTTGCCGCAGGAAATGGTTGGCGATGAGCTTTACCTAGAACACATTCCTCACAGAAGTCTAGTGTGTGAACTTCCTTTGTATCAAGATAGCCTCCTTTAACCAGCTCATTCATATTTTCACTCATATGACCAAGTCGCGAATGCCACAGATTTTTTTTGTTCACTTCTTCTCTAGCAACTTTAACTTCAGCATTCGAAACAACTCCTTGAAGGTAGTACAAACCATCTTTGTAGCAACCAGATAGTACCTTCTTTCCTTTCTTAAAGAATGTAACTTTATAGTCACTCCCTTCATAGTTGCAGCCATGGTTCTCGAGCTGACCATTGGAAATTAATTTCTCCCCATAGTAGGCATATACCTGAGCTATGTTAGTATAACAGTAGACTGGTCAGGATTCACTATCTTGAACATTCCAATTCCTATAACTTCACTCGTGGTCTTGTTTCCCATTAGGACTTTTCCCCCTTCAATTTCCTCAAGATCAAATAGCAAGTGCTTATTAGGAGTGATATGAAAAGAACATCTTGAGTCCAAGACCCATTCGTCTCTAGTTTATTGAATGCTAGAAGTAAGGATCGTGGGATGTTCCTTCTCATGTGCGACATTAGCCGTCTCATTGCTCTTATCTTTTCTGCTAGGAAAGTCGCGTTTGAAGTGTCCCTCCTTACCACAGCTCCAACATTCTTTAGACTTTGAAGAGTTCTTCGGTCTAGACTTAGACCTATAGTCTTTGCTCTTTGATCTATACTTCCCATGACCTCTACCTCATCGCTTATCTGTTCTTCCTCTAGTAACAACTAGACCTTATGCACTTGATCTTGATCTCCCAGTCAAACCTTTTTCTTTCAACTCAGCTTCTTTAGCATAGGCAGACGTAGTCATTTCTTTTACGGTTAAAGTTTCTTTTCCATTTCCATACTTCAGAGTATGAACAAGTGAATCATACTCGGAGGAAGACTCGTAAGAATCTGAATTGCTTGATCCTCGTCAGTAACATGAAAGTTCAAGCTTCTAGATCATCAACAAGATTTAAGAATGTGTCTAGATTTTCTTCAATACTTTTACTCTCCACCATTTTATAACTTGCAAAACTTTGTTTCAAATAGATTCGGTTTGGCAGAGTCTTAGTTTGATAGTCTCCCTATATTGCTTTCCACACTCCTAAAGTCATAGTTTCTTTCGTAACCTTTCTCAACACCATATTGGTCAAGCTTGAACAAATCAGGTTCCTTGCACGAGTATCTTTCTCCTTAGCAAGAGGATCTTTTTTAGCTTCAACATCAGCTTTAGAGTTTGAGTCTCCTTCTCCCTTAGTATCCTTTATAACTTCTTCATTAAGAACGTTACCAAGTCCTTGCAGTTCAATCTGCATGAGCATCTTAAACTTCCACATTCCAAAATCACCCGAACCATCAAACTTCTCCATTTCGAACCTTGTATGAACTGACTCCATCGCAATCTGCGAACAAACACCGAACATACGCACAACAAGCACATATAATACCACAGATCAGAACCAGAATCTCAGAGCCGCCTTGGAACCTGGCTCTGATACCACTTGTTAAGAAATGAGATTCAATCCAATCAACTTAGGTTCGATCTAGTTTGATTTCTTTTGAAGGTTTTCTCTTGTTCTAAGTGATTGAGTTTAGTGAGATCACATATACCTAACGTTTTACCGGTGTTCGCCGCACTTCTCCAAGTTGGAGAAGCCGCTATACTCACCGGAGCTAGCTCAGCTAGCAATCCACTATATAATCAATGTGATTAACAAGTGTATCGTCTCTTTTACAGCTGTTACAAGAAGCTACACAAGTCAATAACTGGAGAAGAGTTTCACAGTGACTACAAAGATGATGACGATCTCTCAACCCTCGATCCTTCGGATGACGAAGAAGACACTCAGCCTGAACCGAGAGAAAGCACCAGCGTCTAACGGCTACTGTCACACCTTGACCTCTCATCTCTTGACAAGCTTTCTCTCTCCACTGTAAACTCTCTCTCTCTACTCTGTTTCTCGTGTAAAGACGATCATGACGACGATAGCCGTTGGAGCCCTTTTGTAACAACTTTCGGGTTATAACAACACCCAAAATTTAGATTCGAGAACCCGAACCGTCGTTTTCTTGTTACCAAAACCCAAACGGCACAAATTTCCCAACTTGATAAAGTCTATTCGGATCGAAAACAACGACACTCCACAAAATATGTATATCTTTTCTAATGTGTCACACATATATAAAAGTCATAATCGGTAAACAATATATTCATAGATATATGGAAGAAGACTGAAACAGAATTATAGAAACGACCAAAACAAATATAGTTTCAGGTCTAAAAAAAAACAAAACCACAGCTATCCATTAAAAATAAAAGAATATCATATCTCAGTACACATTTCATCTTATTATTTACATTGTAGGCCACCGCAATTCTTACTTTCCCACGAGCAATCACTACGAATATCTCCTCCTGTTCGGAAGCTGGATGAAACCTGACCTGATATCATCCTGGCCACTGTTTTCTTGATCGACTCTTGAAGCTCCCCAGCGATCAATAGCTCATCCAATATAATCAATCATATGCCTAGAGAGAAAAAAAAATTGGGTTATTTTTCGGAAACCTCAAGTTATGAACTTATGATCTTTCCATGACTCGCCAAACGAAGAATTCTCAATATGGTATCGAAATTATCCGCTCCAAACTGATGAGACACGTGAGGTATAGAATTACTCAATCAAATCTTGCAAACGTTTGGCGAATGAGCGAAGGAAAATAAAAGAAGTGGCCCATACAGGTTTCGAACCTGTGACCTTCGCGTTATTAGCACGACGCTCTAACCAACTGAGCTAATGGGCCATTTATTTTGCTCCTCGACTTAATAATCAATAAGGAAGGTTTGCGTAAATGTGCAACCTGGAATATGGTATTATTATGCAGAAATGTGATGCTTGTTTTGAGAGCTGAAGGAAGAAAACCCCTGATACATTATTAATGTATGTTAATGTTGTTGACATAATTATAGCAACTATTATTATAGCAAATGATGAAGATAAGTTCTACATTTTCAATACAGTCTGTTGAAGATCGAATCTTGTCCTACTAAAATGATTCATGAACGGAGTAAGCAGAACCAGTTTGAAATATTTTGATGTGTTACCTGAGCGAGCATTAGTAATAGGTACAGTAACAAGGTGGTCAATGAGAACTTTTGTCATCCGGAAGATCTGCAACATTTGATGAAAAGCAGTTAGACGGAAGATCAAGGTGGAGTGTAAGTAAGAACAGAGTCGGTTAGACTAACTCTGACTAAAGATAATCTAATCAGCCTTTCCTCATAATTTCTATATATTAGACACTGGGTGCCTGCTTACTTGCAGATGGTGTGAAGTATCAGGAGAAAAATGTGGGATACAAGGAAGCCATTTGAACTAACAAAATTCACTGCAACAGAAAGAAGAAAGATCAAAGAGAGATCCAAAGGATGAAAGAAAGGACCAAATCAAAACAGAACCAACGAATGTAAGGTAATGTCTACTAGTGTCAAGTGTACTATCCAGAGAAACCTAAGCAATGACATGAGCAGCCAAATCAAGTTGACGTTATCTAAATGAATCAGTTGGATAAATGTAGACACCTTCAGAGATGAATGGTAAAAAAATTGGTTGAAGTAGACAATGAGTAACTTAATTAACTTACATGTTTGAAGTCAATTGTCATGTATAATGAAGCCAAGAAGACTAACTGAATGGGTTTAACGATTCTGAAATCATTCAAAAAAAAGAAGAGGACAAGTAAAACTCAGGACTTTTTTTTACTAGAGAAACAAAGACCAATTAGCCATCAAATCATTCTATAGGATGATCACAGGAATACAGAGATAACAAATAAAAAAAAAAGATTGTCAGGATACTAGACTCTAAACGATTTCAGCTTCCTCAAGATCATCATCACTTGTTAGAACCAACCCTAACTCTGTTTATATGCAAAACATTCTATTTTTTTTTCAATAGTCATGATACTCTAAAATATTTCACCTTCTTCAAGATCATCAAGACGATCATCATCAATACCAGGTTTTAAAACCAAACCAAACTGTTTAAGTAAAGATCGATCTTTTGCCTTACGGTAACCGCCAATGAGATTTAACAGTTCTTTTTCGGCAGACAAAGGATGTTCGAACTTACAGTCTGATCTCGCTTCTTCTTCCACCTTCATTACCGCAAGCCTTGCCTCTTGTCTGATTTTCATCCTTGCTTCGATTCTTGCTTTCTCTTGAAGTTGCTTCCTCTGTAGAAGTTGCTTCTCTCTTCGTATCTTCATCATAGCCTCAGACTTGTTACTACTCGACTTGACAATTATATCCGCAAACCTAATCTTTATCGCTGCCGCACGAACAGACTTTGAGGACGAAGACAAGAACAATGGATCCCGACCCAGACTTGTTACTGTCTTCATTGCTAGAGAGAGAGAGAGAAAACGAAATCGAAGAGTAACGAAAAAGAAGAAGAAAAGTAAAATCAGAGAAATAAACCCTAAATTTGGGAGTGTTGTTGTCTTTCTTGCGAGAGAAGAGTGTATGCAAAATCTATTTCGTTAGGGGACTGACTGCGTTTATAAAGACATTTGTGCTGCTGCAATTTCCTTTTTCCTATTGTAATTTCCTTTTTCAGAGGCCCGGATCATTTATTAATGCACTGGTTATTTCCTTTTTTCCTGAAATTTAGCCGTTGATAATTACTCATTTTTCTAAAATATAATTGATATTAATTTTTATTTTTACTAATTATATCTGTTTAACTAACAGTATTTAAACTAAATAAAATTATTTATAAAATCAATATAAATTGCAATTGATATTATAATAATTACAATTTACATTAAAATCCTAAAATGACACTTTTGTATAAAATCAATACACATACACATGTATGCACTATCATCTTGGATTAAAGATGATAAAGTGTTAAACACATAAAATATTGACGATAACTTTAAAATTTTTGATTGATTTTTTTTTTTAAAAGTTTTATCATATATAATATCAATTAATATTGACGACTATTTATTACAATTTGATGTTTTACTTTTGATTTATTTTGGATTTAAAGTTTAATTTTATTTTTCATATTAGACATTTAAATACTTAAGGTTTTTAACTCTTGATATATTTTTATTATATGTCATAACTCATAACTTGTTACAAAAATTGTTAAATAATCTAAATTAATTTTTGATATTTTGTATGTTAAATAAAAATCAAAATAAGGAAAACTATTTTTATATGTTTTCTAAATGTTTTTAAAACATAAAGTATCATTTTCACTTTGTCACTTGAAGAAAAGGAAATGAATGTCAAAAGAATTAAAATTAGTTGAAACGATTCAGTATTAGTTTATTTTTGTTATCGACAATCTATTACAATTTGATGTTTTACTTTTGATTTATTTTGGATTTAAAATGTATTTTTATTATTCATATTATATATTTAAATACTTAATCGTTTTAAGTCATGATATATTTTTACTATATGTCATAATTCATAACTTGTTACAAAAATTGTTAAATAATCTTTATTAATTTTTGATATTTTGTATGTGAAATAAAAATAATAATAAAGGAAACTACAGTTAAATATTTTCTAAATGTTTTTAAAACATAAAGTATCCTTTTTAATAGCTAATATATTATTATAGGGAAAATTGCATAAAAAATCATGAAGTTGACAAAAGTTTACACTTTAAAACGTAAAGCTCAACTACTAACATTGTTAAATAGGTTACAATAACATATTAAACATCAAAATTGACTTATTTGTTTCACACGTCAAAATTGTGACCGGATACTGCTCATCAACAGGTAAAAATGGTGATGTGGCGGTTTCTCTTCTTTTTAGAATTTAATTATTTTAATTAATAAAAACAAATAAATTTCTATAAAAATTCAAAATAAATTCTAAAAATTGATAAAAACTGATAAAAAAAATTTAAAAAACAAAAAAAAAATATTTTTTTTAAATGATAACTAAAAAATAAATAAATAGTGAAAATTGATTAAAAAAAAATAGGAAACAAAACAGGAAAATTAAAAAAATCTGGAAAACAAATAAAATTAAAAAATTAAAACCAAAAACTAAAAAGTTTCTAAAAATTAAAAAAATCGAAAACACAAAAAAATCTGGAAGATAATTTTTTATTTTAAAACTACTAAATAAATAAATAAATAAACTGTAAAATAAACAAAAATTAGTAAAATTTAAAAAATCTGGAAAACAAATAAAAATTCATAAATTCAAAACATTAAAAAAATTAAAATTTGAAAACGAGAAAGTACTTGAACCCATATATCTTTGATGTATAGGTAGGCAAGGGCGTTCAGGTGTCCGGGTTTGGATCTTTTGGATCTTAGAGATTTAGACCTAACAAAGCACTTAAATTTTTTTGGTTTGGGTTCAACATAATGTTAATGATGAAAAATTTAGGCATAGCAATGTAAAAAGATATTATGATTAATAGTAATATTTTCAAACATTTTGTTGAATTAATTTTTTATAATTTTATCATTATAACTTTTTATTTTAGTTTTGATAAACTATTTTCAGTTTCAGTTTTTTTTCAGATTTTTAAAATTTTCATATTTTTAGCGATTATTACAATTTTTACTATTTTTTACTAATTTCATAATTTTTATCATTTTTTAAAAAAAATCTTAATTTTTATCAATTTTTACTATTTTATTTTGATTATTAGTTTTTTTTAATTTATAAATTTTCTTATTTTTCTTGATTTTCTTGAATTTTTATCAATTTTTAGAATTTATTTTGTTTTTTATATAATTTTATTTATTTTTATTAATTAAAATAATTAAATTCTAAAAACATAAAGAAACCGCCACGTCACCGTTTTTACCTGCTGATGAACAGTATCCGGTCACAATTTTGACGTGTGAAACAAGTAAGTCAATTTCAATGTTTAATATGTTATTGTAACTAGTTTTGTTGTTTAAAGTGTTAGTAGTTGAGCTTCACGGTTTAAAGTGCAAACTTTTGCCAACTTTATGATTTTTTATGCAATTTTCCCTATTATTATATAACAAAACTAATTAATTTATTAACCTGTGATTCGCCCGCGGTTGACTCAGTAACCCAATGATATGGGGAGTTGTCCGGTTTAGTATCCGGATCGGGTTTAGAAACATTAGTTCTATGCAAGCAGTACTACATTATTCATGCTACGGTTAAGGATGCTCTCACCTCTTATAGAAGACGAAAAAGGCATAAACCATCTGTCATGAATCAGATAGAAGATATGATTGCAGAGAGGAAGGATAATATGGTTAATGCTCAAGATGTGGCTTTATGGAAGGGGATAAGAGACAAATATAAAAAAAAAAAATTCAACTAAGAGCACTTGGTTGTTACTCAGAGATCTACATCCACAATGCAATTGGAGTAGAGGAGTGTGGTCTCAATATTCGACACCAAAATACAACTTCATGGTTTGGTGTGCACTGAAAAATCGATTTGCAAAGGTGATCGTATGCTACAATAGAATGCCAATATTGATGGAAGTTGTATCTTATGTGAGGAACCCACTGAATCACGTGATCACCTCTTTTTCACGTGTCCTTACTCGACAGAGGTTTAGGATCTGGTTTGACAAATATTGCAAGATCGATACACAGATTTTTGGTCTGACATTAATTATTTGATCTCTGAAAATAATGGAAACACGATGATCTCTTTCATCATCAGGTACGTCTTTCAAGCCACAACGCATAGCATACGGAGGGAAAAGAATCAAAGAAGACATAGAGAAACCTACTTAACACCAGAACAGCTTGTAAAAATCAATTACAAGATTGTCAGCAATAAGCTCAGCTCTATAGCGATGATAGGTGAACAGAGGTACGTGGCTGGACTACACTACTGGTTTAGTATGAGAGCACAACATACATGTCTCTTGTATTAAATACCAATAATGAGAGAATCCTTCAGTTGTGTATTAAACTTAAGTCCTAGAATGTAGTTAGCATCCTATTTTACGAAAATATGACGGACTCTGCCCTCATTCCACCTTCCATGCGTCTCATCAATAAGATCATGAACTGTTAGAGATAGATCCACTTCATATGTTCTGTATCTCGGCGGCCTTGCCATCCCCAATGCGTTTCACCAGTCTCTAAAGTAACAACTCTCTGCCATGCATTATACTTCTCCATGCATGTTATGGTCTAGTTCCTATACCGCAGTCCAAGAACGAACCATTCTGGAAATATTGACTCCTCATAACTCTAGCAAGTAAAGAGTCAGGGCGTTCCCAAATCCGCTAAGCTTGCTTACACGGTAATGTCTAGTTAAACACTGGAAAACCCATACCGCCAAATTTCTTTGATTTACAAAGCTTTTTAGAGGCCACCCATGGCAATATTCTTCTTATAGGGCTACTTCCCCACCAAAACTCTGTCATTATGCTTGTCAATTTGGCAGAGAGATCCTTAGGAAGTTTGAATCTTGAAAAAAGCTCGAACTCTTCTCATATCTCAGAGTTATTGAATTGTCTCAGTGCATCCTACTTCTTGACAATTGCAACGACTTCAAAACGAAAGCCACCGGAGATTGAGAGGTTTTTGGAGAGTTTGTAGAATGTTCTCCAACATGAATATTAGTCTTACGCTTTGATACACCAACAAGAGGTTCTACCGCAGATTGAGGATCTTGTTCTTGTTCCCTTGATTTGTCAGAAGTTTCCGTAGCCATTACATGATGATGACTGGTATCTCTTTTCCTCGTCTAGGACGGTGTCGACTATTTTCCATCAATCCTGGTCCTGGCCGTTAGGTTTCCTGAGGAGGATCTCGTACAGAATACCGTTAGAACCAAAGGAGATGTAGAAGAGGAAGCCTCTTGATCATTAAGATTAGTGCAAAGCTTATCTTTGAGGAGAGGAAGAGGCGTTCAGAAAGCTAGATAGGGTTTTTGAGCAGACTGTCTTTTCAGTAGACGTAAATTATATTCAAAATCAAAGATGTTTCCTTTCCCTTTACTCAAATCATGGGAGATCACCATTCTATGCTCACTTTTCTTCAAAAAATCCTGGCTGAAGAGATTGTTGAACACGCATGATACGAGCTCTTCTCTCAGTTTCATCACTATGGAGATGTACTGCAGAGCCATCTGACGTTCTTCTTCAGGTAACTCCCTCCGGGAATAGAGGAGAAAATCCTAGGGGCACACTAGGGAAGTCGACTTTAGTCTTCATCACGCTGGAGGGAGTACATATTAAACTTACTTATCGTTCCGCTCAAAGCATATTGTTCCAATCAACTTATTTTCCATTGGTACTAGTCTCTGCATTAGTTGTCATTGGTCCATCTCCTTGAATTTTAGTGTTAACCAGTCCTACTTACAATATTACCGTCACTCAAATAAGCGTTTGAGGAAACACTGTTGATCTTGAATTTAATGATGTTTTCGACTTTAGAATCTCCTTCACTTATCTGACTGATGCACCTTACACTCTTATTTCAGAAAGTGTAAGTCCAAATGACTTAAGCATAATAAGAGGCAGTTGCTAGGAGAATCCTAATGGACTTAAGAATCTCATAATCATAATAAACCTGATATGATTTTGCAGTTTAATTCTCAAGCCATGGAAAAACGTTATCAAACTGATTCCAAGTTGCCTTTCGAGTACTGTTAATTGAGGTTGCCTCTTTACTCTAGGATCACCATCTCCCTAAAATTCTACTCATAAATTTTGGATCTAAACCTAACTTACAGCCCAAGCAAAGACAGTATCAAGTATCCAGCTGTGAATCTGACACTAAAAGGCGGTAGTTCATATCATGTTTATCACCCGGTAGTAGCTATCCCCATGAAGGTTAGTTATCACAGCAAAACTTTGTTCCTTGTCTGACATTAGACTTAAAACTTTGTCTCATATTGTTATCTTTTCAGGACACAGATGTATACTGTTTAGCCATCTTGAAGATCAAAGACATTATCATCATTGGACGTAAGTATCATCAATTTATTAAAAAAAAAAAAGCAAACAAAAGATGATGTCTTACTTAACACAATTTGTATTGTATTTTTCGTTTTCACAATTTGCAGAGAACTTCATGATTGGCTATCGCATTGTCTTCGATTGTGAGAAACTGATTCTTGGCTGGAAAGAATCCGATTGTGAGTTCCTTATCAAATGTTCTTCATTGTAGAACATATTATTAACCCGTTCCACTTCTAATCAGAGTCTTACTTTCATGGCTAAAGGTTACACTGGTGAGACATCGGCAAGGACGCTTACGTCGAACCGTTCATCTTCCTTGTCTAGACCGCCAGCTTCTTCGTTTGTGCCAGAGGCAACTAATATACCATCTCAAAGACCAAGTACGTCCTCCTCCTCCTATTATTATTTCTCGCTCTCACTTTCATTCTTCTGCTTCTCAGTTTTCGCCATCTTTTGATTGTAATATATATATACACACATTTAGCCATCTGGGGCTATACACAACTTTTTTATATTCTTTCGAAGGTGGTTGGGTTGAAATCACCAAAACATACTGCACTACAGTTGTATTTTTTGTTTTTGTTTTGTGTTGTATATATAATATGACAATTGATTTTAACCGTTAATTAAAATATTAGAAATATCACTTCAATATTTTCAACGAATATTTGGTTTTAGGATAAATATGTAACATTCCGGTTTGTGTATCTGTTGGAAGGCTTAAGAAAATTGATTTGGCTATCTCTGTCACTAAAGTGCCTTTACCTTTTCGATCACACATCCATTTAAAACTCTAGGGTTAAGCGTGCTTATGCTGGAGAAATGGAATGATGGGTGACCTATCAAAAAGTGATTTGCGATATTGTGCGAGTAAAACATGATTTTTGAGGCTCCAAAAAATTAACGCATGGGCCGAATGAGCGGGCATAGGTGACCCATTAGCCGTAGGAGATCAGGGTGTTACAAACTATTTCTCAAAATAGGTTAAGAAATGAGATTCAATCAGATCTTCTTAGGTTCGATCTAGTTCGATTTCTTCTTGAAGGTTTTCTCTTGTTCTAAGTGATTGAGTTTAGTGAGATCACAGACACATAACGTTTTACCAGTGTTCACCGCACTTCTCCAAGTCGGAGAAGCCGCTATACTCACCGGAGCTAGCTCAGATAGCAATCCACTATATAATCGATGTGATTAACAAGTGTATCGTCTCTTTTACAACTGTTACAATAAGCTACACAAGTCAATAACTGGAGAAAAGTTTCATGGTGACTACGAAGAGGATGACGATCTCTCAACCCTCGATCCTTTGGATGACGACAAAGACACGCAGCCTGAACCGAGAGTAAGCACTAGCGTCTCACGAGCTACAATCACACCTTGACCTCTCGTCTCTTGACAAGCTTTCTCTCTCCACTGTAAACTCTTTCTCTCTCTATTTTGTTTGACGATAATGACGACGATGGCCGTTAGAGACATTTTGTAACAACCTTCGGGTTATAACAACACCTGAGTTTTAGATCCGAGAACCCAAACCCTCGTCTTTCTTGATACCAAAACCTAAACGCCACAAATGGCCCAACTTGATAAAGCTTATTCGGCTCGAAAACGACGACACTCCACAAATCTCCACCTTTTTCATTCTCGTGTCCGAACCCTAGCCTCTGAAACACTTTCAATTGAGACACGCTAAAACCATGTCTGAATCTCCTCCACGCAGCTTTACTAGCTCAAGCGGTCACGCTGATTCCGACAGTGAATCTCTTCCTCCTCCAATTGAAAAAGCTATCAGTCCTGAACCTCAGCTCATCGCAAGTCCATAACTTCTCATCTTTGACATCGAGATGATACGATCTCCGACGTTATCCCTTCCTGAAGATTTCAAACTTCCAGAACCGCTGATTCTTCTACAGAGCAACTCACAAACCAAACTTACAAACTCGAAACAACCAGTTATCGCGGCGACTCCACCTCAACGAACAGCTATCGAAGTTTGTAAGTAACAACCCTTGCTTTTCCTTTTGATCTTATTTATCCTAACCAATAAGCAATGCCTCCGAAAAGCATAACCTTTTTGTCAATATGGACATATAACGAGATCAGTCCTTTTGGAGATCAACCAGTAACCCTTGCTTAAGTTCCGTCTTCTCTGTTAGATAACTTGTTGTTTACCCAAAGAACAAAGTACTAACGCCTTTGCTCTCTTTTTTTTATGTACTCCTTTCTGATGAGACAACCTAACGACATAGTCATATCGAAGAACCTCCTGAAGCACTCAGGCAACAACCCCAAGCTTTACAAGACACTTCTCTAACGCCTTACCAGGTAACCCTTTAGTTAGCATATCTGCAGGATTTAGAGTCGTGTGAATCTTGTAGATCTTGACTAGGCCAGAATTAACGATATCCCAGATTAAATGAATCTTGTTTGCCACATGTTTAGTCTTGTCATGATGAATTACATTCTTAGATAGGCATATAGCACTATGTGAATCGCGATGTAGCTTGAAAAACTGTGAATTAAACCCCAACTCACAACAAAATTCCCTCAACCATAAACCCTCTTTAGTTGCCTCAGAAAGAGCCATGTACTCAGCCTCTGTTGTAGATAATGCTACAACATGCTGAAGTGCAGATCGCCAACTAACTGTATTTCCCCCAACCTGGAACACATAACCAGTGACTGATCTTCTTTTATCTTGATCCGTTGAATAATCAGAATCACTGTAACCTTCCACATCAAAATAAATAGATTTAGAAAAATGTAGACAAACTTCTGAAGCTCCTTTAAGATATCGCATAATCCACTTAACAGCTTCCCAATATTCATGGCTTGTCTTAGGCATGATCTGGTTACTAAACCAACCGCAAAACCCAAATCAGATCTTGAACCAATTATTGCATACATCTGACTTCCTACTGCACTTGCGTAAGTAGTAGAGTCCATTAACTGTTTATGCTTTTCCCATTCTCCCCGAGTTAAACTCTTTAGCTGAAATTGGGAACCAACTAGTGTCACCACTAGTTTACTTTCTTCCATCCTGAAAGTCTTCAGAATTTTTTTAACATATCTTCCTTGAGAAGCTTTAGAATTCCCTTTTCTCTATCTCTATAAATTTCCTTTCCGAGTATACTAGTAGCTGGTGTCAAGTCCTTCATGTCAAACTCTTTTGTTAGAACATCCTTGAGCTTTGAAACTTTCCTTTTGTCTTTATCTTCAATACGCATGTCATCCACATATAGTAGCAAATACATACTTTCCTAAGCTCCCTTCCACTTCAAGTAAACACATGGATCCGTAATGCACCTTGTGAATCCCATTTGCTTGATGAAAGTGTCAAACCTCAAGTACTACAGATGAGGAGACTGTTTAAGTCCGTAAAGTGACTTATTTAGCAGACAAAATTTTCCTTTGTCTCCGTTTTCAATAAATCCTTCAAACTGTTCCATATAGATAGTTTCATTTAGAGTTCCATGTAAAAATGCAGTTTTAACATCCATATGTTCTAGCTCAGTGTCGAAATTTACCACAAATGATAACATAATCTGAATGGATACATGCTTCACTACTGGAGCAAAAATTTCATTGAAGTCAACTCCTTCGACTTGAGTAAAACCTTTAGCAACCAATCTACACTTGTATCTAGGATCTTCAACTCCATGAATTCCTTATTTGTACTTGTAGATCCACTTAGAACCAACCACTCTCTGTCTTTGAGGTCCATCAACAATATCCCATGTCTCATTCTTATCCAGAGAAGTCTTCTCTTCTCGCAAGGAACCTTTTAAGTTATCCCAATCTTTACTCATTCTCGCTTCTGTATACGTTTTAGGTTCATAAACCTCAATGTTTGTTACAGAACTCAACGCATAGGCTACAAAATCACCGCTTTCAAAGATTGCAGGGAGCTTTGTGGTTCTCCTAACTCTGTCCTGAGCAAGTAGATATCCATCTAGACTTTCATTAAAAGAAGCACCTTGATGAATCTCAGTCTCTTGTTCTGACTCAGAATCAGATCTCTCACTTGACTCGGAAGATGAAGAAGGTCCACCTTCAAGAGTATTCGTTGGTCCTTGAATAATATCTGAACTGAAAGTGACTTTCTTCTTCCCTTTATTCTTTTCATCCTTAGATTTCCAATAGAGCTTTTCCTCATCAAACACCACGTTTCTACTGATTGTTGACTTTCCAGATTCGGGTAGCCACACACAATAACCTTTCATACCTTGAGGATAACCCATGAAAATTCCTTGAATTGCTCTAGGACCCATCTTTTCTTGAACCATATGAACATAAGCCACACAACCAAATCTCCTTAGGTTACCGTACTCCACCTTAATCCCTCACCATACCTCTTCTGGTATCTTGAACTCTATGGCAGCACTAGGAGTCCTATTTATCAGCTAAACTGCAGTGGAAGCAGCCTCAGCCCAAACTTCTATTCATTCTCTCTGCAACTCCATTTTGCTGAGGATTGTAAGTGCAAAACTTGTGTCTTTTGATACATGGCTCCTTACACATCTAATCCATTAGAGTATTTCAGAACGCTAGACCATTATCAATGCGTAAGCACTTTATCTTCTTGCTGGTTTGATTTCCAACTAGAGCTTTCCATTCTACTATGTTGATGTAAACCTCATCCATGCTCCTTAGGAACCTTATCCAGATCTTCTTAGAATAATCATCTGTCATTGTTAGAAAGTATTTGCACCCTAATAAGCTTTCCTCATTGGCTGGTGATCCCCAAAGATCTGAGTGAACATAGTCAAGAACAGCTTTTGGGTTGTGTTTTGCCGTAGGAAATGGTGGGCCGTGAGCTTTACCTAGAACACATTCCTCACAAAAGTCTAGTGTGTGAACTTCCTTTGTATCAAGATAGCGTCCTTTAACCAGCTGATTCGTATTTTTCAAACTCATATGACCAAGTCGGGAATGCCACAGATTTTTCTTGTTCACTTCTTCTCTAGCAACTTTACCTTCAGCATTCAAAACAACTCCTTGAAAGTAGTACAAGCCATCTTTGTAGCAACCGGATAGTACCTTCTTTCCTTTCTTAAAGAATGTGACTTTATAGTCACTCCCTTCATAGTTGCAGCCATGGTTCTCGAGCTGACCATTGGAAATTAGATTTCTCCCCATAGTAGGCATATACCTGGCCTATGTTAGTATAACAGTAGACTGGTCAGGATTCACTATCTTGAACATTCCAATTCCTATAACTTTACTCGTGGTATTGTTTCCCATTAGGACTTTCCCCCCTTCAATTTCCTCAAGATCAAATAGCAAGTGCTTATTAGGAGTGATATGAAAAGAACATCATGAGTCCAATACCCACTCGTCTCTAGTTTATTGAATGCTAGCAGTAAGGATCGTGGGATTTTCCTTCTAATGTGCGACATTAGCCGTCTCATTGCTCTTATCTTTTCTGCTAGGAAAGTCGCCTTTAAAGTGTCCCTCCTTACCACAGCTCCAACATTCTTTAGAATTTGAAGAGTTATTCGGTCTAGACTTAGACCTATAGTCTTTGCTCTTTGATCTATACTTCCCATGACCTCTACCTCCTCTCTTATCCGTTATTCCTCTAGTAACAACTAGACCTTCTGCACTTGATCTTGATCTCCTAGTCAAACCTTTTTCTTTCAACTCAGTTTCTTTAGCCTAGGCAGGCGTAGTCATTTCTTTTACGGTTAAATTTTCCTTTCCATTTCCATACTTCAGAGTATGAACAAGTGAATCATACTCGGAGGAAGAATCGTAAGAATCTGGATTGCTTGATCCTCGTCAGTAACATGAATGTTCAAGCTTGCTAGATCATCAACAAGCTTTAAGAATGTGTCTAGATTTTCTTCAATACTTTTACTCTCCACCATTTTATAACTTGCAAAACTTTGTTTCAAATAGATTCAGTTTGGCAGAGTCTTAGTTTGATAGTCTCCCTATATTGCTTTCCACACTCCTAAAGTCGTAGTTTCTTTCGTAACCTTTCTCAACACCATGTTGGTCAAGCTTGAACAAATCAGGTTCCTTGCACGAGTATCTTTCTCCTTACCAAGAGGATCTTTCTTAGCTTCAACATCAGCCTTAGAGTTTGAGTCTCCTTCTCCCTTAGTATCCTTTATAACTTCTTCATTAAGAACGTGCCAAGTCCTTGCAGTTCAATATGCATGAGCATCTTAAACTTCCACATTCCAAAATCACCCGAACCATCAAACTTCTCCATTTCAAACCTTGTATGAACTGACTCCATCGCAATCTGTCAACAAACACAGAACATACGCACAACAAGCACATATAATACCACAAATCAGAACCAGAATCTCAGAGCCGCCTTGGAACCTGGCTCTGATACCACTTGTTAAGAAATGAGATTTAATCCGATCAACTTAGGTTTGATCTAGTTCGATTTCTTCTTGAAGGTCTTATCTTGTTCTAAGTGATTGAGTTTAGTGAGATCACAGACACATAACATTTTACCGGTGTCACCGCACTTCTCCAAGTTGGAGAAGCCGCTATACTCACCGGAGCTAGCTCAGCTAGCAATCCACTATATAATCGATGTGATTAACAAGTGTATCATCTCTTTTACAGCTGTTACAAGAAGCTACACAAGTCAACAACTGGAGAAGAGTTTCACCGTGACAACAAAGAGGATGACGATCTCTCAACCCTCGATCCCTCGGATGACGACGAAGACACTCAGCCTGAACCGAGAGAAAGCACCGGCGTCTAACGGTTACCGTCACACCTTGACCTCTCGTCTCTTGACAAGCTTTCTCTCTCCACTATAAACTCTCTCTCTCTCTACTCTGTTTCTCGTGTAAAGACGATAATGACGATGATGGCCGTTAGAGCCCTTTTGTAACAACCTTCGGGTTATAACAACACCCGAATTTTAGATTCGAGAACCCGAACCCTCGTCTTTCTTGTTACCAAAACCCAAACGACACAAATTGCCCAACTTGATAAAGCCTATTCGGCTCGAAAACAACGACACTCCACAAAATATGTATATCTTTTCTAATATGTCACACATATATAAAAGTCATAATCGGTAAACTATATATTCATAGGTATATGGAAGAAGGCTGAAATAGAATTATAGAAACGACCAAAACAAATATAGTTTCAGGTCTAAAAAAACAAAACCACAGCTATCCATTAAAAATAAAAGAATATCACATCTCAGTACACATTTCATCTTATTATTTACATTGTAGGCCACTGCAATTCTTACTTTCCCACGAGCAATCACTACGAATATCTCCTCCTGTTCGGAAGCTGGATGAAACCTGACCTGATATCATCCTGGCCATTGTTTTCTTGATCGACTCTTGAAGCTCCCCAGCGATCAATAGCTCATCCAATATAATCATATGACTAGAGAGAAAACTTTTTTGGGTTATGTTTCGGAAACCTCAAGTTATGAACTTATGATCTTTCCATGACTCGCCAAAAGAAGACTTCTCAATATGGTATCGAAATTATCCGCTCCAAACTGATGAGACACGTGAGGTATAGAATTACTCAATCAAATCTTGAAAATGTTTGGCGAATGAGCGAAGGAAAAAAAAAGTGGCCCATACAGGTTTCGAACCTGTGACCTTCGCGTTATTAGCACGACGCTCTAACCAACTGAGCTAATGGGCCATTTATTTTGCTCCTCGACTTAATAATCAATAAGGAAGGTTTGAGTAAATGTGCAGCCTGGAGTATGGTATTATTATGCAGAAATGTGATGCTTGTTTTGAGAGCTGAAGGAAGAAACCCCTGATATGATATTACTGTATGTTAATGTTGTTAACACAATTATAGCAACTATTATTATAGCAAATTATGAAGATAAGTTCTACATTTTCAATACAGTCTGTTGAAGATCGAATCTTGTCCTACTAAAATGATTCATGAACAGAGTAAGCAGAACCAGTTTGAAATATTTTGATGTGTTACCTGAGCGACCATTCGTAATAGGTACAGTAACAAGGTGGTCAATGAGAACTTTTGTCATCCGGAAGATCTGCAACATTTGATGAAAAGCAGTTAGACGGAAGATCAAGGTGGAGTGTAAGTAAGAACAGAGTCGGTTAGACTAACTCTGACTAAAGATAATCTAATCAGCCTTTCCTCATAATTTCTATATTTAGACACTGGGTGCCTGCTTACATACAGATGGTGTGAAGTATCACAAGGAAGCCATTTGATCTCACAAGATTCACTGAAACAGAAAGAAGAAAGATCAAAGAGAGATCCAAAGGATGAAAGAAAGGACCAAATCAAAACAGAACCAACGAATGTAAGGTAATGTCTACTAGTGTCAAGTGTACTATCCAGAGAAACTTAAGCAATGACATGAGCAGCCAAATCAAGTTGACGTTATCTAAATGAATCAGTTGGATAAATGTAGACACCTTCAGAGATGAATGGTAAAAAAATTGGTTGAAGTAGACAATGAGTAACTTAATTAACTTACATGTTTGAAGTCAATTGTCATGTATAATGAAGCCAAGAAGACTAACTGAATGGGTTTA
>MU105642.1:170344-236019 GCA_012274485.2 Sinapis alba | reverse complement strand
ACACTACTGGTTTAGTATGAGAGCACAACATACATGTCTCTTGTATTAAATACCAATAATGATAGAATCCTTCAGTTGTGTATTAAACTTAAGTCCTAGAATGTAGTTAGCATCCTCTTTTACGAAAAGATGACGGACTCTGCCCTCATTCCACCTTCCATGCGTCTCATCAATAAGATCATGAACTGTTAGAGATAGATCCACTTCATATGTTCTGTATCTCGGCGGCCTTGCCATCCCCAATGCGTTTCACTAGTCTCTAAAGTAACAACTCTCCGCCATGCATTATACTTCTCCATGCATGTTATGGTCTAGTTTCTATACCGCAGTCCAAGAACGAACCATTCTGGAAATATTGTCTCCTCATAACTCTAGCAAGTAAAGAGTCAGGGCGTGCCCAAATCCGCTAAGCTTGCTTACACGGTAATGTCTAGTTAAACACTGGAAAACCCATACCGCCAAATTTCTTTGATTTACAAAGCTTTGTAGAGGCCATCCATGGCAATATTCTTCTTATAGGGCTGCTTCTCCACCAAAACTCTGTCATTATGCTTGTCAATTTGACAGAGAGATCCTTAGGAAGTTTGAATCTTGAAAAAAAGCTCAAACTCTTCTCATATCTCAGAGATTGAATTGTCTCAGTGCATCCTACTTCTTGACAATCGCAGCGACTTCAAAACGGAAGCCACCGGAGATTGAGAGGTTTTTGGAGATTTTGTAGAATGTTCTCCAACATGAATATTAGTCTTACGCTTTGATACACCAACAAGAGGTTCTATCGCAGATTGAGGATCTTTTTCTTGTTCCCTTGATTTGTTCCCTTGGTATCTCTTTTCCTCGTCTAGGACGGTGTCGACTATTTTTCCATCAATCCTGGTCCTGGCCGTTAGGTTTCCTGAGGAGAATCTCATACAGAGTACCGTTAGAACCAAAGGAGATGTAGAGAGGAAGCCTCTTGATCATTAAGGTCAGTGCAAAGCTTATCTTTGAGGAGAGGAAGAGGCGTTGAGAAAGCTAGATAGGGTTTTTGAGCAGACTGTCTTTTCAGTAGACGTAAATTATATTCAAAATCAAAGATGTTTCCTTTCCCTTTACTCAAATCATGGGAGATCACCATTCTATGCTCACTTTCTTCAACAAAGCCTGGTTGAAGAGATTGTTGAACACGCATGATACGAGCTCGTCTCTCAGTTTCATCACTATGGAGATGTACTGCAGAGCCATCTGACGTTCTTCTTCAGGTAACTCCTTCCGGGAATAGAGGAGAAAATCCTAGGGGCACACTAGGGAAGTTGACTTTAGTCTTCATCACGCTGGAGGGAGTACATATTAAACTTACTTATCGTTCCGCTCAAAGCACATTGTTCCGATCAACTTATTTGCCTTTGGTACTAGTCTCTGCATTAGTTGCCTTGTTTCTCAGAAAAAGGCAGCTTTGCCTTTCATGAGTTAAGTGGTGGCAATGAAAGCAGCACTTACAAAGTTTCGCATACTCAAACTCGAAAGCAGCACTTACAAAGTCTTCTTCGCGCTGGAAGATGAACTGGAACTTATCTTTAGACAGCGACATTCCCCTGAATCTGTCATACACTCGCCATATTTGTGGCATTGTTTCAGTCATCTTGTCCATGGGCTGACACTATGGATTCAACAGTTTTCCAAGAAGGCTCATCGAGTTTTCATCAAAAACTCGAAAGCGAGGGCTATCCAGGAGATCCACTGGTTGTTCATCATGAAGGGACAAGGCGTTAATGGAAGCTTGAAGCTTATTCGTCATTGGAGAGAAGGCAAAACATTGTTTTGTGGGTCCACTATGAGGACTTGCCGGGAGATTTGGTAATAGGTACACACGTATAATAAGCGAAGATGTTATTAAGACTGCAACATTGGCATACCCTTTTTATGGAAATCATCTAGTTTGCTTGCAAAGAAAGAATTGGCTTTGGAGAAAAAAAAGAAGGAAATATTCCNCCTAAGCTTGCTTACACGGTAATGTCTAGTTAAACACTGGAAAACCCATACCGCCAAATTTCTTTGATTTACAAAGCTTTGTAGAGGCCATCCATGGCAATATTCTTCTTATAGGGCTGCTTCTCCACCAAAACTCTGTCATTATGCTTGTCAATTTGACAGAGAGATCCTTAGGAAGTTTGAATCTTGAAAAAAAGCTCGAACTCTTCTCATATCTCAGAGATTGAATTGTCTCAGTGCATCCTACTTCTTGACAATCGCAGCGACTTCAAAACGGAAGCCACCAGAGATAGAGAGGTTTTTGGAGATTTTGTAGAATGTTCTCCAACATGAATATTAGTCTTACGCTTTGATACACCAACAAGAGGTTCTATCGCAGATTGAGGATCTGTTTCTTGTTCCCTTGATTTGTCAGAAGTCTCTGTAGCCATTAGATGATGATGACTGGTATCTCTTTTCCTCGTCTAGGATGGTGTCGACTATTTTTCCATCAATCCTGGTCCTGGCCGTTAGGTTTCCTGAGGAGAATCTCATACAGAGTACCGTTAGAACCAAAGGAGATGTAGAAGAGGAAGCCTCTTGATCATTAAGGTCAGTGCAAAGCTTATCTTTGAGGAGAGGAAGAGGCGTTGAGAAAGCTAGATAGGGTTTTTGAGCAGACTGTCTTTTCAGTAGACGTAAATTATATTCAAAATCAAAGATGTTTCCTTTCCCTTTACTCAAATCATGGGAGATCACCATTCTATGCTCACTTTCTTCAACAAAGCCTGGTTGAAGAGATTGTTGAACACGCATGATACGAGCTCGTCTCTCAGTTTCATCACTATGGAGATGTACTGCAGAGCCATCTGACGTTCTTATTCAGGTAACTCCCTCTGGGAATAGAGGAGAAAATCCTAGGGGCACACTAGGGAAGTCGACTTTAGTCTTCATCACGCTGGAGGGAGTACATATTAAACTTACTTATCGTTCCGCTCAAAGCACATTGTTCCGATCAACTTATTTGCCTTTGGTACTAGTCTCTGCATTAGTTGCCTTGTTTCTCAGAAAAAGGCAGCTTTGCCTTTCATGAGTTAAGTGGTGGCAATGAAAGCAGCACTTACAAAGTTTCTCATACTCAAACTCGAAAGCAGCACTTACAAAGTCTTCTTCGCGCTGGAAGATGAACTGGAACTTATCTTTAGACAGCGACATTCCCCTGAATCTGTCATACACTCGCCATATTTGTGGCATTGTTTCAGTCATCTTGTCCATGGGCTGACACTATGGATTCAACAGTTTTCCAAGAAGGCTCATCGAGTTTTCATCAAAAACTCGAAAGCGAGGGCTATCCAGGAGATCCACTGGTTGTTCATCATGAAGGGACAAGGCGTTAATGGAAGCTTGAAGCTTATCCGTCATTGGAGAGAAGGCAAAACATTGTTTTGTGGGTCCACTATGAGGACTTGCCGGGAGATTTGGTAATAGGTACACACGTATAATAAGCGAAGATGTTATTAAGACTGCAACATTGGCATACCCTTTTTATGGAAATCATCTAGTTTGCTTGCAAAGAAAGAATTGGCTTTGGAGAAAAAAAAGAAGGAAATATTCCAAATGAAAAGGAAAGGAGGATTTTATAATGGAAAATTTCAGTGATTTGTTTTGGTTCTTTTGTAATGTGCTATATCTTTAGCCATTTTTAACATCTTCAAGTTGTTTAGTTATTTACATGAGTTTTGTTTTATTTTTGTTGTTGAACAGAGCTTAAATCTCAATATTTATAGCCCTAATGCATCGTCAACAAGTTCTAAGGTTTCTTGTAGTAGCACGTTATGTAAGAGAGGTGATCGATGCGCTTCTCCAAATAGTAATTTAAATCCCTTACCAAATTTGGTATCTTTCTAAAGGCCCCTCTTCTACTAGAGTCTTGGTTGAAGATGTTCTTCACTTAGTATCAAATGAGAAATCCCCCCCCCCAAGCTATTCATGTTCGGGTTACCATGGGGTAAGTAGTTTCTTTCTTGCAGAAGAAACTTTTTATGTTTCTCAAACTATCTAAACCTTTGTGCTGGATCAGATGTGGTCAAGTTCAGACCGGTGTGTTTCATGATGGTGAAGCTCCTAATGGTCTTTTCGAGCTTGGCTTAGATGACGTATTGGTTCCGAGCGTATTAGCAAAGGAAGGAATTGCAAAAAAAACGTTTTCAATGTGTTTTGGAAAAGGTGGAGCTGGTAGGATCAGTTTTGGAGATAAAAGTAGTGTAGACCAACGGGAAACATCATTGAACATAAGACAACCACAGTAAGAAAGCGGTCATTAAAGTTGGTCCATCTCCTTGAATTTTACTGTTAACCAGTCCTACTTACAATATCACTGTCACTCAAATAAGTGTTTGAGGAAACACCGTTGATCTTGAATTTAATGATGTTTTCGACTTTGGAATCTCCTTCACTTATCTGACTGATGCACCTTACACTCTTATTTCAGAAAGTGTAAGTCCAAATGACTTAAGCATAATAAGATGCAGTTGCTAGGAGAATCCAAATGGACTTAAGAATCTCATAATCATAATAAACCTAATATGATTTTGCAGCTTTCTCAAGCCATGGACAAACGTTATCAAACTGATTCCAAGTTGCCTTTCGAGTACTGTTAATTGAGGTTGCCTCTTTACTCTAGGATCACCATCTCCCTAAAATGCTACTCATAACTTTTCGATCTAAAACTAACTTACAGCCCAAGCAAAGAAAGTATCAAGTATCCAGCTGTGAATCTGACACTAAAAGGCGGTAGTTCATATCATGTTTATCACCCGTTAGTAGTTATCCCCATGAAGGTTAGTTATCACAGCAAAACTCTGTTCCTTGTCTGACATTAGACTTAAAACTTTGTCTCTTATTGTGATCTTTTCAAGACACAGATGTCTACTGTTTAGCCATCTTGAAGATCAAAGACATTAGCATCATTGGACGTAAGTATCATCAATTTATTAAAAAAAAAGGAAGCAAACAAAAGATGCTGTCTTACTTAACACAATTTGTATTGTATTTTTCGTTTTCACAATTTGCAGAGAACTTCATGATTGGCTATCGCATTGTCTTCGATTGTGAGAAACTGATTCCTGGCTGGAAAGAATCCGATTGTGAGTTCCTTATCAAATGGTCTTCATTGTAGAACATATTATTAACCCGTTCCACTTCTAATCAGAGTCTTACTTTCATGGCTAAAGGTTACACTGGTGAGACATCGGCCAGGACGCTTCCGTCGAACCGTTCATCTTCCTTGGCTAGACCGCCAGCTTCTTTGTTTGTACCAGAGGCACCTAACATACCATCTCAAAGACCAAGTACGTCCTCCTCCTCCTATTATTATTTCTCGCTCTCACTTTCATTCTTCTGCTTCTCAGTTTTCGCCATCTTTTGATTGTAATATATATATACACACATTTAGCCATATGGGGCTCTATACACAACTTTTTTATATTCTTTTTTAGGTGGTTGGGTTGAAATCACCAAAACATACTGCACTACAGTTGTATTTTTTTTGTTTTGTGTTGTATATATAATATGACAATTGATTTTAACCGTTAATTAAAGTATTAGAAATATCACTTCAATATTTTCAACAAATATTCGGTTTTAGGATAAATATGTAACATTCCAGTTTGTGGTATCTGTTGGAAGACTTAAGAAAATTGATTTGGCTATCTCTGTCACTAAAGTGCATTTACCTTTTCGATCATACATCCATTTAAAACTCTAGGGTTAAGCGTGCTTATGCTGGAGAAATAGAATAATGGGTGACCTATCAAAAAGTGATTCGCGATATTGTGCGAGTAAAACCAAATCATGGAGAAAAGTCATGTGGTGGTGATTACAGGGTCACTAAACAGGATTTTTGAGGCTCCGAAAAATTAACGCATGGGCCGAATGACCTGGCATAGGTGACCCATTAGCTGTAGGAGATCAGGGTGTTACAAAATAATTCTCAAAATAGGTTAAGAAATGAGATTCAATCAGATAAACTTAGGTTCGCTCTAGTTCGATTTCTTCTTGAAGGTTTTCTCTTGTTCTAAGTGATTGAGCTTAGTGAGATCACAAACACATAACGTTTTACCGGTGTTCACCGCACTTCTCCAAGTCGGAGAAGCCGCTATACTTACCGGAGCTAGCTCAGCTAGCAATCCACTATATAATCGATGTGATTAACAAGTGTATCATCTCTTTTACAATTGTTACATGAAGCTACACAAGTCAATAACTGGAGAAGAGTTTCATAGCGACTACGAAGAGGATGACGATCTCTCAACCTTCGATCCTTTGGATGACGACAAAGAGACGCAGCCTGAACCAAGATTAAGCACTAGCGTCTCACAAGCTACTATCACACCTTGACCTCTCGTCTCTTGAAAAGCTTTCTCTCTCCACTGTAAACTCTCTCTCGCTCTACTCTGTTTCTCGTGTAAAGATGATAATGACGACAATGGCCGTTAGAGCCCTTTTGTAACAACCTTCGGGTTATAACAACACCTGAATTTTAGATCCGAGAACCCAAACCCTCGTCTTTCTTGCTACCAAAACCTAAATGCCACAAATGTCCCAACTTGATAAAGCTTATTCGGCTCAAAAACGACGACACTACACAAATCTCCACCTTTGTCGTTCTCGTGTCTGAACCCTAGCCTCTAAAACACTTTCGATTGACACACGCTAAAACCATGTCTAAATCTCCTCCACGCAGCTTTACTAGCTCAAGCGGTCACGCTGATTCCGACAGTGAACCTCTTCCTCCTCCAATTGAAAAAGCTAACAGTCTTGAACCTCAGCTCATCGCAAGTCCATAACTTCTCATCTTTGACATCAAGATGATACGATCTCCGACGTTAACCCTTCCTGAAGATTTCAAACTTCCAGAACCGCTGATTCCTCTACAGAGCAACCCACAAGCCCAACTGACAAACTCAAAACAACCAGTTATCGCGGCGACTCCACCTCAACGTACAGCTATCGAAGTCTGTAAGTAACAATTCTTGCTTTTCCTTTTCATCTTATTTATCCGAACCAATAAGCAATACCTCCGAAAAGCATAACCCTTTTGTCAATATGAACAGATAATGAGATCAATCCTTTTGGAGATCAACCAGTAACCCTTGCTTAAGTTCCGTCTTCTCTGTTAGATAACTTGTTGTTTACCCAAAGAAAAAAGTATTAACACCTTTGCTCTCTTCTTTTGTATGTACTCCCTTCTGATGAGACGACCAAACGACAGAGTCATACCAGAGAACCTCCTGAAGCACTCAGGCAACAACCCCAAGCTTTACGAGACACTTCTCGAACGCCTTAGCAGGTAACCCTTTAGTTAGCATATCTGCAGGATTTAGAGTCGTGTGAATCTTGTAGATCTTGACTAGGCCAAAATTAACGATATCCCAGATTAAATGAATCTTGTTTGCCACATGTTTAGTCTTGTCATGATGAATTACATTCTTAGCTAGGCATATAGCACTATGTGAATCGCGATGTAGATTGAAAAACTGTGAATTAAACCCCAACTCACAACAAAACTCCCTCAACCATAAACCCTCTTTAGTTGCCTCTGAAAGAGTCATGTACTCAGCCTCTGTTGTAGATAGTGCTACAACATGTTGAAGTGCAGATCGCCAACTAACTATATTTCCCCCAACCTGGAACACATAACCAGTGACTGATCTTCTCTTATCTTGATCCGTTGAATAATCAGAATCACTGTAACCTTCCACATCAAAATGACTAGATTTAGAAAAATGTAGACAAACTTTTGAAGCTCCTTTAAGATATCGCATAATCCACTTAACAGCTTCCCAATGTTCATGGCTTGGCTTAGGCATGAATCTGGTCACTAAACCAACCGCAAAACCCAAATCAGGTCTTGAACCAATCATTGCATACATCTGACTTCCTACTGCGCTTGCGTAAGGAGTAGAGTCCATTAACTATTTATGCTTTTCCCATTCTTCCGGAGTTAAACTCTTTAGCTGAAATTGGGAACCAACTAGTGTCACCACTAGTTTACTTTCTTTCATCCTGAAAGTCTTCAGAATTTTTTTAACATATCTTCCTTGAGAAGCTTTAGAATTCCCTTTTCTCTATCTCTATAAATTTCCATTCCGAGTATACGAGTAGCTGGTATCAAGCCCTTCATCTCAAACTCTTCTGTTAGAACATCCTTGAGCTTTGAAACTTTCCTTTTGTCTTTAGCTTCAATACACATGTCATCCACATATAGTAGCAAATACATGCTTTCCTCAGCTCCCTTCCACTTCAAGTAAACTCATGGATCCGTAATGCACCTTGTGAATCCCATTTGCTTGATGAAAGTGTCAAACCTCAAGTTCAACAAATGATAACATAATCTGAATGGATACATGCTTCACTACTGGAGCAAAAATTTCATTGTAGTCAACTCCTTCGACTTGAGTAAAACCTTTAGCAACCAATCTAGACTTGTATCTAGGATCTTCAACTCTAGGAATTCCTTCTTTGTACTTGTAGATCCACTTAGAACCAACCACTCTCTGTCTTTGAGGTCTATCAACAATATCCCATGTCTCATTCTTATCTAGTGAAGTCTTCTCTTCTCGCAAGGAAGCTTTTCACTTATCCCAATCTTTACTCATTCTCGTTTTTGTATAAGTTTTAGGTTCATAAACCTCAATGTCTGTTGCACAACTCAACGCATAGGCTACAAAATCACCGCTTTCAAAGATTGCAGGGAGCTTTGTGGTTCTCCTAACTATGTCCTGAGCAAGTAGATATCCATCTAGACTTTCATTAAAAGAAGCACCTTGATGAACCTCAGTCTCTTGTTCTGACTCAGAATCAGATCTCTCACTTGACTCGGAAGATGATGAAGAAGCTCTCACTTGACTCGTTGGTCCTTGAATAATATCTGAACTGAAAGTGACTTTCTTCTTCCCTTTATTCTTTTCATACTTAGATTTTCCAATAGAGCTTTTCCTCATCAAACACCATGTTTCTACTGATTGTTGACTTTCCAGATTCGGGTAGCCACGCACAATAACCTTTCGTACCTTGAGGATAACCCATGAAAATTCCTTTAATCGCTCTAGGACCCATCTTGTCTTGAACTATATGAACATAAGCCACACAACCAAATCTCCTTAGGTGACCGTACTCCACCTTAATCCCTGACCATACCTCTTCTGGTATCTTGAATTCTATAGCAGCACTAGGAGTCCTATTTATCAGCTAAACTGCAGTGGAAGCAGCCTCAGCCCAAAACTTCTTTTCCAAACCAGACTCAGTTAACAGACATCTGATCTTATCTGCAATAGTTCTATTCATTCTCTCTGCAACTCCATTTTGCTGAGGATTGTAAGCGCAAGTCTTGTGTCTTTTGATACCTGAATCCTTACACATCTAATCCATTAGAGTATTGCAGAACGCTGGACCATTATCAGTGCGTAAGCACTTTATCTTCTTGCTGGTTTGATTTTCAACTAGAGCTTTCCATTCTACTATGTTGCTGTAAACCTCGTCCTTGCTCCTTAGGAACCTTATCCAGATCTTCTTAGAATAATCATCTATCATTGTTAGAAAGTATTTGCACCCTAATAAGCTTTCCTCATTGGCTGGTGATCCCCAAAGATCTGAGTGAACATAGTCAAGAACAGCTTCTGAGTTGTGTTTTGCCACAGGAAATGGTTGGCGATGAGCTTTACCTAGAACACATTCCTCACAGAAGTCTAGTGTGTGAACTTCCTTTGTATCAAGATAGCCTCCTTTAACCAGCTCATTCATATTTTTCACTCATATGACCAAGTCGCGAATGCCACAGATTTTTTTTGTTCACTTCTTCTCTAGCAACTTTAACTTCAGCATTCGAAACAACTCCTTGAAGGTAGTACAAACCATCTTTGTAGCAACCGGATAGTACCTTCTTTCCTTTCTTAAAGAATGTAACTTTATAGTCACTCCCTTCATAGTTGCAGCCATGGTTCTCGAGCTGACCATTGGAAATTAATTTCTCCCCATAGTAGGCATATACCTGACCTATGTTAGTATAACAGTAGACTGGTCAGGATTCACTATTGAACATTCCAATTCCTATAACTTCACTCGTGGTCTTGTTTCCCATTAGGACTTTTTCCCCCTTCAATTTCCTCAAGATCAAATAGCAAGTGCTTATTAGGAGTGATATGAAAAGAACATCTTGAGTCCAAGACCCATTCGTCTCTAGTTTATTGAATGCTAGAAGTAAGGATCGTGGGATGTTCCTTCTCATGTGCGACATTAGCCGTCTCATTGCTCTTATCTTTTCTGCTAGGAAAGTCGCGTTTGAAGTGTCCCTCCTTACCACAGCTCCAACATTCTTTAGACCTTGAAGAGTTCTTCGGTCTAGACTTAGACATATAGTCTTTGCTCTTTGATCTATACTTCCCATGACCTCTACCTCCTCGCTTATCTGTTCTTCCTCTAGTAACAACTAGACCTTATGCACTTGATCTTGATCTCCCAGTCAAACCTTTTTCTTTCAACTCAGCTTCTTTAGCATAGGCAGACGTAGTCATTTCTTTTACGGTTAAAGTTTCTTTTCCATTTCCATACTTCAGAGTATGAACAAGTGAATCATACTCGGAGGAAGACTCGTAAGAATCCGAATTGCTTGATCCTCGTCAGTAACATGAATGTTCAAGCTTGCTAGATCATCAACAAGATTTAAGAATGTGTCTAGATTTTCTTCAATACTTTTACTCTCCACCATTTTATAACTTGCAAAACTTTGTTTTAAATAGATTCGGTTTGGCAGAGTATTAGTTTGATAGTCTCCCTCTATTGCTTTCCACACTCCTAAAGTCATAGTTTCTTTCGTAACCTTTCTCAACACCATATTGGTCAAGCTTGAACAAATCAGGTTCCTTGCACGAGTATCTTTCTCCTTAGCAAGAGGATCTTTTTTAGCTTCAACATCAGCCTTAGAGTTTGAGTCTCCTTCTCCCTTAGTATCCTTTATAACTTCTTCATTAAGAACGTTACCAAGTCCTTGCAGTTCAATCTGCATGAGCATCTTAAACTTCCACATTCCAAAATCACCTGAACCATCAAACTTCTCCATTTCGAACCTTGTATGAACTGACTCCATCGCAATCTGCGAACAAACACCGAACATACGCACAACAAGCACATATAATACCACAGATCAGAACCAGAATCTCAGAGCCGCCTTGGAACCTGGCTCTGATACCACTTGTTAAGAAATGAGATTCAATCCAATCAACTTAGGTTCGATCTAGTTCGATTTCTTCTTGAAGGTTTTCTCTTGTTCTAAGTGATTGAGTTTAGTGAGATCACAGATACCTAACGTTTTACCGGTGTTCGCCGCACTTCTCCAAGTTGGAGAAGCCGCTATACTCACCGGAGCTAGCTCAGCTAGCAATCCACTATATAATCAATGTGATTAACAAGTGTATCGTCTCTTTTACAGCTGTTACAAGAAGCTACACAAGTCAATAACTGGAGAAGAGTTTCACAGTGACTACAAAGATGATGACGATCTCTCAACCCTCGATCCTTCGGATGACGAAGAAGACACTCAGCCTGAACCGAGAGAAAGCACCAGCGTCTAACGGCTACTGTCACACCTTGACCTCTCATCTCTTGACAAGCTTTCTCTCTCCACTGTAAACTCTCTCTCTCTACTCTGTTTCTCGTGTAAAGACGATCATGACGACGATAGCCGTTGGAGCCCTTTTGTAACAACTTTCGGGTTATAACAACACCCAAAATTTAGATTCGAGAACCCGAACCGTCGTTTTCTTGTTACCAAAACCCAAACGGCACAAATTTCCCAACTTGATAAAGTCTATTCGGATCGAAAACAACGACACTCCACAAAATATGTATATCTTTTCTAATGTGTCACACATATATAAAAGTCATAATCGGTAAACAATATATTCATAGATATATGGAAGAAGACTGAAACAGAATTATAGAAACGACCAAAACAAATATAGTTTCAGGTCTAAAAAAAAACAAAACCACAGCTATCCATTAAAAATAAAAGAATATCATATCTCAGTACACATTTCATCTTATTATTTACATTGTAGGCCACCGCAATTCTTACTTTCCCACGAGCAATCACTACGAATATCTCCTCCTGTTCGGAAGCTGGATGAAACCTGACCTGATATCATCCTGGCCACTGTTTTCTTGATCGACTCTTGAAGCTCCCCAGCGATCAATAGCTCATCCAATATAATCAATCATATGCCTAGAGAGAAAAAAAAATTGGGTTATTTTTCGGAAACCTCAAGTTATGAACTTATGATCTTTCCATGACTCGCCAAACGAAGAATTCTCAATATGGTATCGAAATTATCCGCTCCAAACTGATGAGACACGTGAGGTATAGAATTACTCAATCAAATCTTGCAAACGTTTGGCGAATGAGCGAAGGAAAAAAAAGTGGCCCATACAGGTTTCGAACCTGTGACCTTCGCGTTATTAGCACGACGCTCTAACCAACTGAGCTAATGGGCCATTTATTTTGCTCCTCGACTTAATAATCAGTAAGGAAGGTTTGCGTAAATGTGCAACCTGGAATATGGTATTATTATGCAGAAATGTGATGCTTGTTTTGAGAGCTGAAGGAAGAAAACCCCTGATACATTATTAATGTATGTTAATGTTGTTGACATAATTATAGCAACTATTATTATAGCAAATGATGAAGATAAGTTCTACATTTTCAATACAGTCTGTTGAAGATCGAATCTTGTCCTACTAAAATGATTCATGAACGGAGTAAGCAGAACCAGTTTGAAATATTTTGATGTGTTACCTGAGCGAGCATTAGTAATAGGTACAGTAACAAGGTGGTCAATGAGAACTTTTGTCATCCGGAAGATCTGCAACATTTGATGAAAAGCAGTTAGACGGAAGATCAAGGTGGAGTGTAAGTAAGAACAGAGTCGGTTAGACTAACTCTGACTAAAGATAATCTAATCAGCCTTTCCTCATAATTTCTATATATTAGACACTGGGTGCCTGCTTACTTGCAGATGGTGTGAAGTATCAGGAGAAAAATGTGGGATACAAGGAAGCCATTTGAACTAACAAAATTCACTGCAACAGAAAGAAGAAAGATCAAAGAGAGATCCAAAGGATGAAAGAAAGGACCAAATCAAAACAGAACCAACGAATGTAAGGTAATGTCTACTAGTGTCAAGTGTACTATCCAGAGAAACTTAAGCAATGACATGAGCAGCCAAATCAAGTTGACGTTATCTAAATGAATCAGTTGGATAAATGTAGACACCTTCAGAGATGAATGGTAAAAAAATTGGTTGAAGTAGACAATGAGTAACTTAATTAACTTACATGTTTGAAGTCAATTGTCATGTATAATGAAGCCAAGAAGACTAACTGAATGGGTTTAACGATTCTGAAATCATTCAAAAAAAAGAAGAGGACAAGTAAAACTCAGGACTTTTTTTTACTAGAGAAACAAAGACCAATTAGCCATCAAATCATTCTATAGGATGATCACAGGAATACAGAGATAACAAATAAAAAAAAAAAGATTGTCAGGATACTAGACTCTAAACGATTTCAGCTTCCTCAAGATCATCATCACTTGTTAGAACCAACCCTAACTCTGTTTATATGCAAAACATTCTATTTTTTTTCAATAGTCATGATACTCTAAAATATTTCACCTTCTTCAAGATCATCAAGACGATCATCATCAATACCAGGTTTTAAAACCAAACCAAACTGTTTAAGTAAAGATCGATTCAGTATTAGTTTATTTTTGTTATCGACAATTTATTACAATTTGATGTTTTACTTTAATTTATTTTGGATTTAAAATGTGTTTTTATTAATCATATTATACATTTAAATACTTAATGGTTTTAAGTCTTGATATATTTTTACTATATGTCATAACTCATAACTTGTTACAAAAATTGTTAAATAATCTTTATTAATTTTTGATATTTTGTATGTGAAATAAAAATAATAATAAAGGAAACTACAGTTAAATATTTTCTAAATGTTTTTAAAACATAAAGTACCTTTTTTATAGCTAATATATTATTATATAACAAAACTAATTAGTTTATTAACATGCGATTCGCCTGCGGTTGACTCAGTAACCCGGTGATCTGGGAAGTTGTCCGGTTTAGTATCCGGATCGGGTTTAGAAACATTAGTTCTATGCAAGCAGTACTACATTATTCATGCTACGGTTAAGGATGCTCTCACCTCTTATAGAAGACGAAAAAGGTACAAACCATCTGTCATGAATCATATAGATAGAAGATATGATTGCAGAGAGAAAGGATAATGTGGTTAATGCTCAAGATGTGGCTTTATGGAAGGGGATATGAGACAAATATAAAAAGAAGTTTTCAACTAAGGCCACTTGGACGTTACTCAGGGATCTACATCCACAATGTGATTGGAGTAGATGAGTGTGGTCCCAATATCCGACACCAAAATATAACTTCATGGTTTGGCATGCACTGAAAAGTCGATTTGCATTGGTGATCGTATGCTACAATAAAATGCCAATATTGATGGAAGTTGTGTCTTATGTCAGGAACCCAATGAATCACGTGACCACCTCTTTTTCACGTGTCCTTACTCGACAATGTTTGGGAGCTGGTTTGACAAATATTGCAAGATCAATACACAGATTTTTGGTCTGACATTATTGATCTGATCTATGAAAATAATGAAAACCAGATGATCTCTTTCATCATCAGGTACGTCTTTCAAGCCACAATGCATAGCATACGGAGGGAAAAGAATCAAAGAAGACATAGAGAAACCTACTTAACACCAGAACAGCTTGTACAAATCATTGACAAGATTGTCAGCAATTGGCCCAGCTCTATAGCGATGATAGGTGACCAGAGGTACGTGGCTGGACTACACTACTGGTTTAGTATGAGAGCACAACATACATGTCTCTTGTATTAAATACCAATAATGAAAGAATCCTTCAGTTGTGTATTAAACTTAAGTCCTAGAATGTAGTTAGCATCCTCTTTTACGAAAAGATGACGGACTCTGCCCTCATTCCACCTTCCATGCGTCTCATCAATAAGATCATGAACTGTTAGAGATAGATCCACTTCATATGTTCTGTATCTCGGCGGCCTTGCCATCCCCAATGCGTTTCACTAGTCTCTAAAGTAACAACTCTCCGCCATGCATTATACTTCTCCATGCATGTTATGGTCTAGTTTCTATACCGCAGTCCAAGAACGAACCATTCTGGAAATATTGTCTCCTCATAACTCTAGCAAGTAAAGAGTCAGGGCGTGCCCAAATCCCCTAAGCTTGCTTACACGGTAATGTCTAGTTAAACACTGGAAAACCCATACCGCCAAATTTCTTTGATTTACAAAGCTTTGTAGAGGCCATCCATGGCAATATTCTTCTTATAGGGCTGCTTCTCCACCAAAACTCTGTCATTATGCTTGTCAATTTGACAGAGAGATCCTTAGGAAGTTTGAATCTTGAAAAAAAGCTCGAACTCTTCTCATATCTCAGAGATTGAATTGTCTCAGTGCATCCTACTTCTTGACAATCGCAGCGACTTCAAAACGGAAGCCACCAGAGATAGAGAGGTTTTTGGAGATTTTGTAGAATGTTCTCCAACATGAATATTAGTCTTACGCTTTGATACACCAACAAGAGGTTCTATCGCAGATTGAGGATCTGTTTCTTGTTCCCTTGATTTGTCAGAAGTCTCTGTAGCCATTAGATGATGATGACTGGTATCTCTTTTCCTCGTCTAGGATGGTGTCGACTATTTTTCCATCAATCCTGGTCCTGGCCGTTAGGTTTCCTGAGGAGAATCTCATACAGAGTACCGTTAGAACCAAAGGAGATGTAGAAGAGGAAGCCTCTTGATCATTAAGGTCAGTGCAAAGCTTATCTTTGAGGAGAGGAAGAGGCGTTGAGAAAGCTAGATAGGGTTTTTGAGCAGACTGTCTTTTCAGTAGACGTAAATTATATTCAAAATCAAAGATGTTTCCTTTCCCTTTACTCAAATCATGGGAGATCACCATGCTATGCTCACTTTCTTCAACAAAACCTGGTTGAAGAGATTGTTGAACACGCATGATACGAGCTCGTCTCTCAGTTTCATCACTATGGAGATGTACTGCAGAGCCATCTGACGTTCTTCTTCAGGTAACTCCTTCCGGGAATAGAGGAGAAAATCCTAGGGGCACACTAGGGAAGTTGACTTTAGTCTTCATCACGCTGGAGGGAGTACATATTAAACTTACTTATCGTTCCGCTCAAAGCACATTGTTCCGATCAACTTATTTGCCTTTGGTACTAGTCTCTGCATTAGTTGCCTTGTTTCTCAGAAAAAGGCAGCTTTGCCTTTCATGAGTTAAGTGGTGGCAATGAAAGCAGCACTTACAAAGTTTCTCATACTCAAACTCGAAAGCAGCACTTACAAAGTCTTCTTCGCGCTGGAAGATGAACTGGAACTTATCTTTAGACAGCGACATTCCCCTGAATCTGTCATACACTCGCCATATTTGTGGCATTGTTTCAGTCATCTTGTCCATGGGCTGACACTATGGATTCAACAGTTTTCCAAGAAGGCTCATCGAGTTTTCATCAAAAACTCGAAAGCGAGGGCTATCCAGGAGATCCACTGGTTGTTCATCATGAAGGGACAAGGCGTTAATGGAAGCTTGAAGCTTATCCGTCATTGGAGAGAAGGCAAAACATTGTTTTGTGGGTCCACTATGAGGACTTGCTGGGAGATTTGGTAATAGGTACACACGTATAATAAGCGAAGATGTTATTAAGACTGCAACATTGGCATACCCTTTTTATGGAAATCATCTAGTTTGCTTGCAAAGAAAGAATTGGCTTTGGAGAAAAAAAAGAAGGAAATATTCCAAATGAAAAGGAAAGGAGGATTTTATAATGGAAAATTTCAGTGATTTGTTTTGGTTCTTTTGTAATGTGCTATATCTTTAGCCATTTTTAACATCTTCAAGTTGTTGAGTTATTTACATGAGTTTTGTTTTATTTTTTTTGTTGAACAGAGCTTAAATCTCAATATTTATAGCCCTAATGCATCGTCAACAATTTCTAAGGTTTCTTGTAGTAGCACATTATGTAAGAGAGGTGATCGATGCGCTTCTCCAAATATCCCTTACCAAATTCGGTATCTTTCTAAAGGCCCCTCTTCTACTGGAGTCTTGGTTGAAGATGTTCTTCACTTAGTATCAAATGAAAAATCCCCCCCCCCAAGCTATTCATGTTCGGGTTACCATGGGGTAAGTAGTTTCTTTCTTGCAGAAGAAACTTTTTACGTTTCTCAAACTATCTAAACTTTTGTGCTGGATCAGATGTGGTCAAGTTCAGACCGGTGTGTTTCATGATGGTGAAGCTCTTAATGGTCTTTTCGAGCTTGGCTTAGATGACGTATTGGTTCCGAGCGTATTAGCAAAGGAAGGAATTGCAAAAAAAAAACGTTTTCAATGTGTTTTGGAAAAGGTGGAGCTAGTAGGATCAGTTTTGGAGATAAAAGTAGTGTAGACCAACGGGAAACATCATTGAACATAAGACAACCACAGTAAGCAAGCGGTCATTAAACTTGGTCCATCTCCTTGAATTTTACTGTTAACCAGTCCTACTTACAATATCACCGTCACTCAAATAAGCGTTTGAGGAAACTCTGTTGATCTTGAATTTAATGATGTTTTCGACTTTGGAATCTCCTTCACTTATCTGACTGATGCACCTTACACTCTTATTTCAGAAAGTGTAAGTCCAAATGACTTAAGCATAATAAGATGCAGTTGCAAGGAGAATCCGAATGGACTTAAGAATCTCATAATCATAATAAACCTAATATGATTTTGCAGCTTAATTCTCAAGCCATGGACAAACGTTATCAAACTGATTCCAAGTTGCCTTTCGAGTACTGTTAATTGAGGTTGCCTCTTTACTCTAGGATCACCATCTCCCTAAAATGCTACTCATAACTTTTGGATCTAAAACTAACTTACAGCCCAAGCAAAGAAAGTATCAAGTATCCAGCTGTGAATCTGACACTAAAAGGCGGTAGTTCATATCATGTTTATCACCCGTTAGTAGTTATCCCCATGAAGGTTAGTTATCACAGCAAAACTCTGTTCCTTGTCTGACATTAGACTTAAAACTTTGTCTCTTATTGCGATCTTTTCAAGACACAGATGTCTACTGTTTAACCATCTTGAAGATCAAAGACATTAGCATCATTGGACGTAAGTATCATCAATTTATTTAAAAAAAAGGAAGCAAACAAAAGATGCTGTCTTACTTAACACAATTTGTATTGTATTTTCGTTTTCACAATTTGCAGAGAACTTCATGATTAGCTATCGCATTGTCTTCGATTGTGAGAAACTGGTTCCTGGCTGGAAAGAATCCGATTGTGAGTTCCTTATCAAATGGTCTTCATTGTAGAACATATTATTAACCCGTTCCACTTCTAATCAGAGTCTTCCTTTCATGGCTAAAGGTTACACTGGTGAGACATCGGCCAGGACGCTTCCGTCGAACCGTTCATCTTCCTTGGCTAGACCGCCAGCTTCTTTGTTTGTACCAGAGGCAACTAACATACCATCTCAAAGACCAAGTACGTCCTCTCCTCCTATTATTATTTCTCGCTCTCACTTTCATTCTTCTGCTTCTCAGTTTTCGCCATCTTTTGATTGTAATATATATATATATATACACATTTAGCCATATGGGGCTATACACAACTTTTTTATATTCTTTTTAGGTGGTTGGGTTGAAATCACCAAAACATACTGCACTACAGTTGTATTTTTTTGTTTTGTGTTGTATATATAATATGACAATTGATTTTAACCGTTAATTAAAGTATTAGAAATATCACTTCAATATTTTCAACAAATATTCGGTTTTAGGATAAATATGTAACATTCCGGTTTGTGGTATATGTTGGAAGGCTTAAGAAAATTGATTTGGCTATCTCTGTCACTAAAGTGCATTTACCTTTTCGATCACACATCCATTTAAAACTCTAGGGTTAAGCGTGCTTATGCTGGAGAAATAGAATAATGGGTGACCTATCAAAAAGTGATTCGCGATATTGTGCGAGTAAAACCAAATCATGGAGAAAAGTCATGTGGTGATTACAGGGTCACTAAACAGGATTTTTGAGGCTCCGAAAAATTAACGCATGGGCCGAATGACCGGGCATAGGTGACCCATTAGCTGTAGGAGATCAGGGTATTCCAAAATATTTCTCAAAATAGGTTGAGAAATGAGATTCAATCAGATAAACTTAGGTTCGTTCTAGTTCGATTTTTCTTGAAGGTTTTCTCTTGTTCTAAGTGATTGAGCTTAGTGAGATCACAAACACATAACGTTTTACCGGTGTTCACCGCACTTCTCCAAGTCGGAGAAGCTGCTATACTTACCGGAGCTAGCTCAGCTAGCAATCCACTATATAATCGATGTGATTAACAAGTGTATCATCTCTTTTACAATTGTTACAAGAAGCTACACAAGTCAATAACTGGAGAAGAGTTTCATAGTGACTACGAAGAGGATGACGATCTCTCAACCTTCGATCCTTTGGATGACGACAAAGAGACGCAGCCTGAACCAAGATTAAGCACTAGCGTCTCACAAGCTACTATCACACCTTGACCTCTCGTCTCTTGACAAGCTTTCTCTCTCCACTGTAAACTCTCTCTCGCTCTACTATGTTTCTCGTGTAAAGATGATAATGACGACAATGGCCGTTAGAGCCCTTTTGTAACAACCTTCGGGTTATAACAACACCTGAATTTTAGATCCGAGAACCCAAACCCTTGTCTTTCTTGCTACCAAAACCTAAATGCCACAAATGGCCCAACTTGATAAAGCTTATTCGGCTCAAAAATGGCACAAATCTCCACCTTTGTCGTTCTCGTGTCTGAACCCTAGCCTCTAAAACACTTTCGATTGACACACGCTAAAACCATGTCTGAATCTCCTCCACGCAGCTTTACTAGCTCAAGCGGTCACGCTGGTTCCGACAGTGAACCTCTTCCTCCTCCAATTGAAAAAGCTAACAGTCTTGAACCTCAGCTCATCGCAAGTCCATAACTTCTCATCTTTGACATCAAGATGATACGATCTCCGACGTTAACCCTTCCTGGAGATTTCAAACTTCCAGAACCGCTGATTCCTCTACAGAGCAACCTACAAGCCCAACTGACAAACTCGAAACACCAGTTATCGCGGCGACTCCACCTCAACGAACAGCTATCGAAGTCTGTAAGTAACAATTCTTGCTTTTCCTTTTCATCTTATTTATCCGAACCAATAAGCAATACCTCCGAAAAGCATAACCCTTTTGTCAATATGAACAGATAACGAGATCAATCCTTTTGGAGATCAACCAGTAACCCTTGCTTAAGTTCCGTCTTCTCTGTTAGATAACTTGTTGTTTACCCAAAGAAAAAAGTACTAACACCTTTGCTCTCTTCTTTTGTATGTACTCCCTTCTGATGAGACGACCAAATGACAGAGTCATATCAGAGAACCTCCTGAAGCACTCAGGCAACAACCCCAAGCTTTACGAGACACTTCTCGAACGCCTTAGCAGGTAACCCTTTAGTTAGCATATCTGCAGGATTTAGAGTCGTGTGAATCTTGTAGATCTTGACTAGGCCAAAATTAACGATATCCCAGATTAAATGAATCTTGTTTGCCACATGTTTAGTCTTGTCATGATGAATTACATTCTTAGCTAGGCATATAGCACTATGTGAATCGCGATGTAGCTTGAAAAACTGTGAATTAAACCCCAACTCACAACAAAACTCCCTCAACCATAAACCCTCTTTAGTTGCCTCTGCAAGAGTCATGTACTCAGCCTCTGTTGTAGATAATGCTACAACATGTTGAAGTGCAGATCGCCAACTAACTATATTTCCCCCAACCTGGAACACATAACCAGTGACTGATCTTCTCTTATCTTGATCCGTTGAATAATCAGAATCACTGTAACCTTCCACATCAAAATGACTAGAATTAGAAAAATGTAGACAAACTTCTGAAGCTCCTTTAAGATATCGCATAATCCACTTAGCAGCTTCCCAATGTTCATGGCTTGACTTAGGCATGAATCTGGTCACTAAACCAACCGCAAAACCCAAATCAGGTCTTGAACCAATCATTGCATACATCTGACTTCCTACTGCACTTGCGTAAGGAGTAGAGTCCATTAATTATTTATGCTTTTCCCATTCTTCCGGAGTTAAACTCTTTAGCTGAAATTGGGAACCAACTAGTGTCACCACTAGTTTACTTTCTTTCATCCTGAAAGTCTTCAGAATTTTTTTAACATATCTTCCTTGAGAAGCTTTAGAATTCCCTTTTCTCTATCTCTATAAATTTCCATTCCGAGTATACGAGTAGCTGGTATCAAGTCCTTCATCTCAAACTCTTATGTTAGAACATCCTTGAGCTTTGAAACTTTCCTTTTGTCTTTAGCTTCAATACACATGTCATCCACATATAGTAGCAAATACATGCTTTCCTCAGCTCCCTTCCACTTCAAGTAAACTCATGGATCCGTAATGCACCTTGTGAATCCCATTTGCTTGATGAAAGTGTCAAACCTCAAGTTCAACAAATGATAACATAATCTGAATGGATACATGCTTCACTACTGGAGCAAAAATTTCATTGTAGTCAACTCCTTCGACTTGAGTAAAACCTTTAGCAACCAATCTAGACTTGTATCTAGGATCTTCAACTCTAGGAATTCCTTCTTTGTACTTGTAGATCCACTTAGGACCAACCACTCTCTGTCTTTGAGGTCTATCAACAATATCCCATGTCTCATTCTTATCTAGTGAAGTCTTCTCTTCTCGCAAGGAAGCTTTTCACTTATCCCAATCTTTACTCATTCTCGTTTTTGTATAAGTTTTAGGTTCATAAACCTCAATGTCTGTTGCACAACTCAACGCATAGGCTACAAAATCACCGCTTTCAAAGATTGCAGGGAGCTTTGTGGTTCTCCTAACTATGTCCTGAGCAAGTAGATATCCATCTAGACTTTCATTAAAAGAAGCACCTTGATGAACCTCAGTCTCTTGTTCTGACTCAGAATCAGATCTCTCACTTGACTCGGAAGATGATGAAGAAGCTCTCACTTGACTCGTTGGTCCTTGAATAATATCTGAACTGAAAGTGACTTTCTTCTTCCCTTGATTCTTTTCATACTTAGATTTCCAATAGAGCTTTTCTTCATCAAACACCATGTTTCTACTGATTGTTGACTTTCCAGATTCGGGTAGCCACACACAATAATCTTTCGTACCTTGAGGATAACCCATGAAAATTCCTTTAATCGCTCTAGGACCCATCTTGTCTTGAACTATATGAACATAAGCCACACAACCAAATCTCCTTAGGTGATCGTACTCCACCTTAATCCCTGACCATACCTCTTCTGGTATCTTGAATTCTATAGCAGCACTAGGAGTCCTATTTATCAGCTAAACTGCAGTGTAAGCAGCCTCAGCCCAAAACTTCTTTTCCAAACCAGACTCAGTTAACAGACATTTGATCTTATCTTCAATAGTTCTATTCATTCTCTCTGCAACTCCATTTTGCTGAGGATTGTAAGCGCAAGTCTTGTGTCTTTTGATACCTGAATCCTTATACATCTAATCCATTAGAGTATTGCAGAACGCTAGACCATTATCAGTGCGTAAGCACTTTATCTTCTTGCTGGTTTGATTTTCAACTAGAGCTTTCCATTCTACTATGTTGCTGTAAACCTCGTCCTTGCTCCTTAGGAACCTTATCCAGATCTTCTTAGAATAATCATCTATCATTGTTAGAAAGTATTTGCACCCTAATAAGCTTTCCTCATTGGCTGGTGATCCCCAAAGATCTGAGTGAACATAGTCAAGAACAGCTTCTGAGTTGTGTTTTGCCGCAGGAAATGGTTGGCGATGAGCTTTACCTAGAACACATTCCTCACAGAAGTCTAGTGTGTGAACTCCTTTGTATCAAGATAGCCTCCTTTAACCAGCTCATTCATATTTTTCACTCATATGACCAAGTCGCGAATGCCACAGATTTTTTTTGTTCACTTCTTCTCTAGCAACTTTAACTTCAGCATTCGAAACAACTCCTTGAAGGTAGTACAAACCATCTTTGTAGCAACCGGATAGTACCTTCTTTCCTTTCTTAAAGAATGTAACTTTATAGTCACTCCCTTCATAGTTGCAGCCATGGTTCTCGAGCTGACCATTGGAAATTAATTTCTCCCCATAGTAGGCATATACCTGACCTATGTTAGTATAACAGTAGACTGGTCAGAATTCACTATCTTGAACATTCCAATTCCTATAACTTCACTCGTGGTCTTGTTTCCCATTAGGACTTTTCCCCCTTCAATTTCCTCAAGATCAAATAGCAAGTGCTTATTAGGAGTGATATGAAAAGAACATCTTGAGTCCAAGACCCATTCGTCTCTAGTTTATTGAATGCTAGAAGTAAGGATCGTGGGATGTTCCTTCTCATGTGCGACATTAGCCGTCTCATTGCTCTTATCTTTTCTGCTAGGAAAGTCGCGTTTGAAGTGTCCCTCCTTACCACAGCTCCAACATTCTTTAGACTTTGAAGAGTTCTTCGGTCTAGACTTAGACCTATAGTCTTTGCTCTTTGATCTATACTTCCCATGACCTCTACCTCCTCGCTTATCTGTTCTTCCTCTAGTAACAACTAGACCTTATGCACTTGATCTTGATCTCCCAGTCAAACCTTTTTCTTTCAACTCAGCTTCTTTAGCATAGGCAGACGTAGTCATTTCTTTTACGGTTAAAGTTTCTTTTCCATTTCCATACTTCAGAGTATGAACAAGTGAATCATACTCGGAGGAAGACTCGTAAGAATCCGAATTGCTTGATCCTCGTCAGTAACATGAATGTTCAAGCTTGCTAGATCATCAACAAGATTTAAGAATGTGTCTAGATTTTCTTCAATACTTTTACTCTCCACCATTTTATAACTTGCAAAACTTTGTTTTAAATAGATTCGGTTTGGCAGAGTATTAGTTTGATAGTCTCCCTCTATTGCTTTCCACACTCCTAAAGTCATAGTTTCTTTCGTAACCTTTCTCAACACCATATTGGTCAAGCTTGAACAAATCAGGTTCCTTGCACGAGTATCTTTCTCCTTAGCAAGAGGATCTTTTTTAGCTTCAACATCAGCCTTAGAGTTTGAGTCTCCTTCTCCCTTAGTATCCTTTATAACTTCTTCATTAAGAACGTTACCAAGTCCTTGCAGTTCAATCTGCATGAGCATCTTAAACTTCCACATTCCAAAATCACCTGAACCATCAAACTTCTCCATTTCGAACCTTGTATGAACTGACTCCATCGCAATCTGCGAACAAACACCGAACATACGCACAACAAGCACATATAATACCACAGATCAGAACCAGAATCTCAGAGCCGCCTTGGAACCTGGCTCTGATACCACTTGTTAAGAAATGAGATTCAATCCAATCAACTTAGGTTCGATCTAGTTCGATTTCTTCTTGAAGGTTTTCTCTTGTTCTAAGTGATTGAGTTTAGTGAGATCACAGATACCTAACGTTTTACCGGTGTTCGCCGCACTTCTCCAAGTTGGAGAAGCCGCTATACTCACCGGAGCTAGCTCAGCTAGCAATCCACTATATAATCAATGTGATTAACAAGTGTATCGTCTCTTTTACAGCTGTTACAAGAAGCTACACAAGTCAATAACTGGAGAAGAGTTTCACAGTGACTACAAAGATGATGACGATCTCTCAACCCTCGATCCTTCGGATGACGACGAAGACACTCAGCCTGAACCGAGAGAAAGCACCAGCGTCTAACGGCTACCATCACACCTTGACCTCTCATCTCTTGACAAGCTTTCTCTCTCCACTGTAAACTCTCTCTCTCTCTACTCTGTTTCTCGTGTAAAGACGATAATGACGACGATAGCCGTTGGAGCCCTTTTGTAACAACCTTCGGGTTATAACAACACCCAAAATTTAGATTCGAGAACCCGAACTGTCGTTTTCTTGTTACCAAAACCCAAACGGCACAAATTTCCCAACTTGATAAACAACGACACTCCACAAAACATGTATATCTTTTCTAATGTGTCACACATATATAAAAGTCATAATCGGTAAACAATATGTTCATAGATATATGGAAGAAGACTGAAATAGAATTATAGAAACGACCAAAACAAATATAGTTTCAGGTCTAAAAAAACAAAACCACAGCTATCCATTAAAAATAAAAGAATATCACATCTCAGTACACATTTCATCTTATTATTTACATTGTAGGCCACCGCAATTCTTACTTTCCCACGAGCAATCACTACGAATATCTCCTCCTGTTCGGAAGGTGGATGAAACCTGACCTGATATCATCCTGGCCACTGTTTTCTTGATCGACTCTTGAAGCTCCCCAGCGATCAATAGCTCATCCAATATAATCATATGCCTAGAGAGAAAAAAAAATTGGGTTATTTTTCGGAAACCTCAAGTTATGAACTTATGATCTTTCCATGACTCGCCAAACGAAGAATTCTCAAAATGGTATCGAAATTATCCGCTCCAAACTGATGAGACACGTGAGGTATAAAATTACTCAATCAAATCTTGCAAACGTTTGGCGAATGAGCGAAGGAAAAAAAAAAGTGGCCCATACAGGTTTCGAACATGTGACCTTCGCGTTATTAGCACGACGCTCTAACCAACTGAGCTAATGGGCCATTTATTTTGCTCCTCGACTTAATAATCAATAAGGAAGGTTTGAGTAAATGTGCAGCCTGGAGTATGGTATTATTATGCAGAAATGTGATGCTTGTTTTGAGAGCTGAAGGAAGAAAACCCCTGATATGATATTACTGTATGTTAATGTTGTTAACACAATTATAGCAACTATTATTATAGCAAATTATGAAGATAAGTTCTACATTTTCAATACAGTCTGTTGAAGATCGAATCTTGTCCTACTAAAATGATTCATGAACAGAGTAAGCAGAACCAGTTTGAAATATTTTGATGTGTTACCTGAGCGAGCATTAGTAATAGGTACAGTAACAAGGTGGTCAATGAGAACTTTTGTCATCCGGAAGATCTGCAACATTTGATGAAAAGCAGTTAGACGGAAGATCAAGGTGGAGTGTAAGTAAGAACAGAGTCGGTTAGACTAACTCTGACTAAAGATAATCTAATCAGCCTTTCCTCATAATTTCTATATATTAGACACTGGGTGCCTGCTTACTTGCAGATGGTGTGAAGTATCAGGAGAAAAATGTGGGATACAAGGAAGCCATTTGAACTAACAAAATTCACTGCAACAGAAAGAAGAAAGATCAAAGAGAGATCCAAAGGATGAAAGAAAGGACCAAATCAAAACAGAACCAACGAATGTAAGGTAATGTCTACTAGTGTCAAGTGTACTATCCAGAGAAACCTAAGCAATGACATGAGCAGCCAAATCAAGTTGACGTTATCTAAATGAATCAGTTGGATAAATGTAGACACCTTCAGAGATGAATGGTAAAAAAATTGGTTGAAGTAGACAATGAGTAACTTAATTAACTTACATGTTTGAAGTCAATTGTCATGTATAATGAAGCCAAGAAGACTAACTGAATGGGTTTAACGATTCTGAAATCATTCAAAAAAAAGAAGAGGACAAGTAAAACTCAGGACTTTTTTTTACTAGAGAAACAAAGACCAATTAGCCATCAAATCATTCTATAGGATGATCACAGGAATACAGAGATAACAAATAAAAAAAAAAGATTGTCAGGATACTAGACTCTAAACGATTTCAGCTTCCTCAAGATCATCATCACTTGTTAGAACCAACCCTAACTCTGTTTATATGCAAAACATTCTATTTTTTTTTCAATAGTCATGATACTCTAAAATATTTCACCTTCTTCAAGATCATCAAGACGATCATCATCAATACCAGGTTTTAAAACCAAACCAAACTGTTTAAGTAAAGATCGATCTTTTGCCTTACGGTAACCGCCAATGAGATTTAACAGTTCTTTTTCGGCAGACAAAGGATGTTCGAACTTACAGTCTGATCTCGCTTCTTCTTCCACCTTCATTACCGCAAGCCTTGCCTCTTGTCTGATTTTCATCCTTGCTTCGATTCTTGCTTTCTCTTGAAGTTGCTTCCTCTGTAGAAGTTGCTTCTCTCTTCGTATCTTCATCATAGCCTCAGACTTGTTACTACTCGACTTGACAATTATATCCGCAAACCTAATCTTTATCGCTGCCGCACGAACAGACTTTGAGGACGAAGACAAGAACAATGGATCCCGACCCAGACTTGTTACTGTCTTCATTGCTAGAGAGAGAGAGAGAGAGAAAACGAAATCGAAGAGTAACGAAAAAGAAGAAGAAAAGTAAAATCAGAGAAATAAACCCTAAATTTGGGAGTGTTGTTGTCTCTCTTGCGAGAGAAGAGTGTATGCAAAATCTATTTCGTTAGGGGACTGACTGCGTTTATAAAGACATTTGTGCTGCTGCAATTTCCTTTTTCCTATTGTAATTTCCTTTTTCAGAGGCCCGGATCATTTATTAATGCACTGGTTATTTCCTTTTTTCCTGAAATTTAGCCGTTGATAATTACTCATTTTCTAAAATATAATTGATATTAATTTTTATTTTTACTAATTATATCTGTTTAACTAACAGTATTTAAAATAAATAAAATTATTTATAAAATCAATGTAAATTGCAATTGATATTAAAATAAGTATGATTTACATTAAAATCCTAAAATGACACTTTTGTATAAAATCAATACACATACACATGTATGCACTATCATCTTGGATTAAAGATGATAAGGTGTTAAACACAGAAAATATTGACGATAACTTTAAAAAATTTGATTGATTTTTTTTTTTTTAAAGTTTTATCATATATAATATCAATTAAAATTTCATTTACGATTTTTAGATTTTGATGAAAATTTCACTTCGCCACTTGAAGAAAAGGAAGTGAATGTCAAAAGAATTAAAATTACTTGAAACGATTCAGTATTAGTTTATTTTTGTTATCGACAATTTATTACAATTTGATGTTTTACTTTAATTTATTTTGGATTTAAAATGTGTTTTTATTAATCATATTATACATTTAAATACTTAATGGTTTTAATTCTTGATATATTTTTACTATATGTCATAACTCATAACTTGTTACAAAAATTGTTAAATAATCTTTATTAATTTTTGATATTTTGTATGTGAAATAAAAATAATAATAAAGGAAACTACAGTTAAATATTTTCTAAATGTTTTTAAAACATGAAGTACCTTTTTTATAGCTAATATATTATTATATAACAAAACTAATTAGTTTATTAACATGCGATTCGCCCGCGGTTGACTCAGTAACCCAGTGATCTGGGAAGTTGTCCGGTTTAGTATCCGGATCGGATTTAGAAACATTAGTTCTATGCAAGCAGTACTACATTATTCATGCTACGGTTAAGGATGCTCTCACCTCTTATAGAAGAAGAAAAAGGCACAAACCATCTGTCATGAATCATATAGATAGAAGATATGATTGCAGAGAGGAAGGATAATGTGGTTAATGCTCAAGATGTGGCTTTATGGAAGGGGATATGAGACAAATATAAAAAGAAGTTTTCAACTAAGGTCACTTGGACGTTACTCAGGGATCTACATCCACAATGTGATTGGAGTAGATGAGTGTGGTCCCAATATCCGACACCAAAATATAACTTCATGGTTTGGCGTGCACTGAAAAGTCGATTTGCATTGGTGATTGTATGCTACAATAAAATGCCAATATTGATGGAAGTTGTGTCTTATGTCAGAAACCCAATGAATCACGTGACCACCTATTTTTTACGTGTCCTTACTCGACAATGTTTGGGAGCTGGTTTGACAAATATTGCAAGATCGATACACAGATTTTTGGTCTGACATTATTGATCTGATCTATGAAAATAATGAAAACCAGATGATCTCTTTCATCATCAGGTACGTCTTTCAAGCCACAACGCATAGCGTATGGAGGAAAAATAATTAAAGAAGACATGGAGAAACCCACTTAAGACCAGAACAGCTTGTAAAAATTATTGAAAAGATTGTCGGCAATCGGCTCACCTCTATAGCGATGATGGGTGACCAGAGGTATGTGGCTGGAATACACTACTGGTTTAGTACGAGAGCACAACATAATTAGAAGTTCATTCTTTTGATTCCTAAATTCTTTAAACAATATTTCATTTCAACAAGTTCTAAGATCTCATGCAGTAGCACGTTATGTAAGAGAGGTGATCGATGCGCTTCTCCAAATAGTAATTGCCCTTACCAAATTCGGTATCTTTCTAAAGGCCCCTCTTCTACTAGAGTCTTGGTTGAAGATGTTCTTCACTTAGTATCAAATGAGAAATCCCCCCCCCCAAGCTATTCATGTTCGGGTTACCATGGGGTAAGTAGTTTCTTTCTTGCAGAAGAAACTTTTTATGTTTCTCAAACTATCTAAACCTTTGTGCTGGATCAGATGTGGTCAAGTTCAGACCGGTGTGTTTCATGATGGTGAAGCTCCTAATGGTCTTTTCGAGCTTGGCTTAGATGACGTATTGGTTCCGAGCGTATTAGCAAAGGAAGGAATTGCAAAAAAAACGTTTTCAATGTGTTTTGGAAAAGGTGGAGCTGGTAGGATCAGTTTTGGAGATAAAAGTAGTGTAGACCAACGGGAAACATCATTGAACATAAGACAACCACAGTAAGAAAGCGGTCATTAAAGTTGGTCCATCTCCTTGAATTTTACTGTTAACCAGTCCTACTTACAATATCACTGTCACTCAAATAAGCGTTTGAGGAAACACCGTTGATCTTGAATTTAATGATGTTTTCGACTTTGGAATCTCCTTCACTTATCTGACTGATGCACCTTACACTCTTATTTCAGAAAGTGTAAGTCCAAATGACTTAAGCATAATAAGATGCAGTTGCTAGGAGAATCCAAATGGACTTAAGAATCTCATAATCATAATAAACCTAATATGATTTTGCAGCTTAATTCTCAAGCCATGGACAAACGTTATCAAACTGATTCCAAGTTGCCTTTCGAGTACTGTTAATTGAGGTTGCCTCTTTACTCTAGGATCACCATCTCCCTAAAATGCTACTCATAACTTTTCGATCTAAAACTAACTTACAGCCCAAGCAAAGAAAGTATCAAGTATCCAGCTGTGAATCTGACACTAAAAGGCGGTAGTTCATATCATGTTTATCACCCGTTAGTAGTTATCCCCATGAAGGTTAGTTATCACAGCAAAACTCTGTTCCTTGTCTGACATTAGACTTAAAACTTTGTCTCTTATTGTGATCTTTTCAAGACACAGATGTCTACTGTTTAGCCATCTTGAAGATCAAAGACATTAGCATCACTGGACGTAAGTATCATCAATTTATTTTTAAAAAAAAGAAGCAAACAAAAGATGCTGTCTTACTTAACACAATTTGTATTGTTTTTTCGTTATCACAATTTGCAGAGAACTTCATGATTGGATATCGCATTTTCTTCGATTGTGAGAAACGGATTCTTGGCTGGAAAGAATCCGATTGTGATTTCCTTATCAAATGTTCTTCATTATAGAACATATTATTAACCCGTTCCACTTATAATCAGAGTTTTACTTTCATGGCTAAAGGTTACACTGGTGAGACCTCGGCCAGGACGCTTCCGTCGAACCTTTCATCTGCCTTGGCTAGACCGCCAGCTTCTTCGTTTGTACCAGAGGCAACTAACATACCATCTCAAAGACCAAGTACGTCCTCCTCGTCCTATTACTATTTCTCGCTCTCTCTTTCATTCTCCTGCTTCTCAGTTTTCGCCATCTTTTGATTGTAATATATATATAAACAAATTTAGCCATCTTGGGCTATACACAACTTTTTATATTCTTTCGAAGGTAGTTGGGTTGAAATCACCAATACATACTGCACTACAGTTGTATTTTTTTTTTTTTTTTGTGTTGTATATATAATATGATAATTGTTTTTAACCGCTAATTAAAATATTAGAAATATCACTTCAATATTTTCAACGAATATTCGGTTTTAGGATAAATATGTAACATTATGGTTTGTGGTATATGTTGGAAGGCTTAAGAAAATTGATTTGGCTATCTCTGTCACTAAAGTGCATTTACCTTTTTCGATCACACATCCATTTCAAACTCTAGGGTTAAGCGTGCTTATGATGGAGAAATGGAATGATGGGTGACCTATCAAAAAGTGATTTGCGATATTGTACGAGTAAAACCAAAGCACGAGGAAAAGTCATGTGGTGATTACAGGGTAACTAAACAGGATATTTGAGGCTCTGAAAAATTAACGCATGGGCTGAATGAGCGGGCATTGGTGACCCATTAGCCGTAGGAGATCAGGGCGTTACAAAATATTTCTCAAAATATGTTAAGAAATGAGATTCAATCCGATCAACTTAGGTTCGATCTAGTTCGATTTCTTCTTGAAGGTTTTCTCTTGTTCTAAGTGATTGCGTTTAGTGAGATCAGAAACACATAACGTTTTACCGGTGTTCACCGCACTTCTCCAAGTTGGAGAAGCCGCTATACTCACCGTAGCTAGCTCAGCTAGCAATCCTCTATATAATCGATGTTTGAATCGTTCCCAAGCATAACAAAATGGCTCATTGGCATGCTGTTTGAAAGAGGAGATTTTGTTTCTCAGAGCAGCCATTTTTGCCTTTGTGTAGAAGTGGCTCAGGAAGGCTGCTCGAACCTGCTCACATGTAGTGAGAGAGTCAGTCAGCAGTGACTTCAACCACCTTGAAGCCTTATCAGCAAGAGAAAATGAGAACATCATGCACTTGATGAAATCATGTGATACTATATTCGAGCGAGTCATGGCGCATATTTTCTCAAAAGCTTCAATGTGCTCCATTGGAATTTATGCCAAAAGTTCATGAAACATCTTTCTTTGCACCAGATTGATCGTAGATGGCTTGATCTCAAAATCTTGCAGTGTGCAGGGTGGTGGAGCAATGGGAGAGCGCGTAGTAGGGAAGTTACGCGGAAGGTGTCTCTGCCCAATCAGAGCAGCTTGCTCCTGCTTATGCTGGTGCTGAGTAGCTGCTTGTTGCTTGGATAGTCTGATGCATATGTTGCATCTGCTCCTGCATCTGGAGCATTGTGGCAACGAGATCCTCCTGATGGTCTTGATTGCCCATAGTGGCGTTGATCGGTCTTGGCTGTGTATGGTTTCTTCTTCTTAACCTTGTGAGTTCCTGATTGCTGAGTATGACTAATTCTCCTGATGCGCTTTTCCCAGTATGTCTATTGGTCATGCACCTAGAACATGAGCTGAAACATAAAGGATATAGCAAGTTAGAGGCCTTAGACTAAATAAATAACTAAAAAATTAAGGTAAAAAATCTGGTCCGTGATAACGGCGCCAAATTGATATTATGTGTATATCACATCAATCAATCTAATGTACACACTACCACAATCAAATGGTACGTCGATGTAGCACTTTAGGATCGAATCCACAAAGACCAACGGTTACACTTTATCTTTATAGGATCAATATTAAGCTAAGACAATATGGGGTTTTGAAATAAATAAAAGTAACAAGCAAGTAACACAATTGGATTGAGTTTTCAGATTGATTAAGATGCTAGTCTAAGGTGATTAATCAGCTGTTAAACAGGTGTGAGCCAAACAATTATTCAAGTTTGATTAAGGACAAGTCTAGAACTCGGAACAAGAAACTCGGAGCAATCTACTTTCGCAGTGCTGCTCCCTACGCCGATCAGCCTCAGAGCCTAAGTTGTCGCTTTGTCTGAGATCTGATGGTGAGCAGTATAGAATAGGTCTGATATGTTCACAGAACATCCTAATATCTACTTTTGCTAATTAGGGATGCAATGTTCATTCAAGTTATGTATAGAAACCTAATACACTTTTGATGATTAGATTAACCTAGGTTCAAGCACTAAGTGATCAATTTAATGGAAGCCTTAAGATCAACAATGAATGAAGACAATAGATTCATGACTTATTTATGTTTAGCTCACAGATCTAACACCCTAACACTCTAGACTAAGCAAGCAGGCTACTCAGCCATGGCACAAGAAAAAACAAAGATCAATACTGAGAAGTACATCATGCGATTGAATGAAATAAAAATAGGGTTCATGATGATCTTATCTAAGGTGAGAGAGATGGAATTGTCTCCCTTTACAAGGTAGCAAATCGCAACAATAAAAACTATAGAGTCTGGTTTCTCTGTAGGAAATAATATAAAACAAAAAGAGAATATATATATATATATATGGAGGCTATTGACGGCTGGGAGAGAAAAAATGGGAAATTAGGGCAAATCCCGATATAGATTCTTGGTTTCCTTAAATTTCGGGAGTAGTCTTAGGCTTGCTCCTCTTCAGGAACACATATCAGGTTGCTCTGTTCGCCTGCTCCGCGTGAAAATCTCCAATTTGTACTATTTCTTGTCTCTTTTGCTCCAAGTGATCCATCTTTCATCCAATGCAATTCCATACTTGAAATGGCTCAAAAAGAACTAAGAAAACTCGATAAAGACTTGAAAACTAATTAGAAAACATATATACAAGATGCAAAAACACCATATATCAAGAGTTCATCCCGTTCTTCCATTTTCTTCAATGATTTATGGATTTTCTTGTGCTTTTCTTTGATTTTATTTTCAGATCTGAATTCGGCAGAAATTATATAGCTTGGTAGAACTTGTATAACTTAGTAGAACTCAGTAAATCTCGGTAAGACTTTTGTAGCTTGGTAGAATTAAGTAAAACTCTGTCAATATTACTAAGTGTATCTCAGTCGAACTCAGTATAATTAACGTAGTAGTACTCAGAATTACACATGGTCTAACTCGTGACCATTATAAATCCATTAAGAATGATATGGAAAAATGTAAAGAAATAAAATTATAAGAATAAAGAGGAAGATTATTCCTTATCAATTTTAGTGAAATTTTTTTTTTCTATATTCCTCTAGAATAACAGGAATGAGAAGGAATTGAAAGAAAATAATATTCCTTATAAATGGCAAAAAACAATAGTAGGAATGGTTAGAAATACATTATTTCCTTTCATTCTTTGGTCACCAGTTAGACTCACAATATGAAAGTTAAATGGTCATAAGGGATTTGAGAGTTCCAATGCTTTACCACATATGCATGCCAAAAAAGAGATGGCTCCGAGTCAATTTTGAGTCATTCTGTTTTCCAACATATTTAACACTAGCTTAATAAATGCTTTATGCTTTTAGATTCCAAGTTTTTTATCATCCCGTCAAAGTTTTGAACAAGATCTTTTTTATAATATTGATCTTTCTGAAATAACCACAACAACCTGAATCTAAAAACTCAAAGACCTACAACAAGATTGAATGATGCAACACCACCATGGACACCAAGCGCATGTCTACAGCACTGGGATGTGCTACATCGTCGAATGGAACCACCGGTGACAAGAAAAATCCAAAAGCACCCAAACTCTCCATCAACACCACCATTCGCCGCCTTTGACAACCGAAGGACGGGAATCTTGAACCGCCAATGATTGAACCGGTGACAACGGACAATCAACACAAATTATAAACTCTAAAAGCTAAACCCAAACAATATTGTCGACATAGATTGTAGTGGAAACCAAAAACAGGAGCTGGGAAGCGGAGGAAACAAATGGGTGAGAACTGGTTACGCCACACCAGAGAAGGCCATAGACGACCTCGTCGGGAACGCACCGGAACGAGCCGCACCACCACCAACAGCACAACCTCGACAGATCTCTGATGCACCCTTGAAAAAGTGACATCAACCGCGACCTTCCAAGACACCCTGGAGAAGTAAACGAGTCGCACTCCCCGCCTCTCCATTGCAAGCTAATGAACCTGAGGAAACCGGCTTGACAGAGAGCAGCTCCACATACTCCACGAGCCGGTCCACATACTCCACGAGCCGCTCCACATACTCCATGAGCCGGTCCACATACTCCACGAGCCGCTTCCTTTACAACTGGTTTAAGGAACCGTTTGTGAAAACCCTAAACGCCGACTCCTCCAAGAGAAAGCCCTGAACCCACCATCCCATGACTCCACCATCTACTTACCCGCGACGACGTTGTATCTTTTGTTGAGCGAAGGCAGAACTGGAAGATCCATTAGCAACACAGCGACGAACAAAACAATGAGAAGGAAAGAGATATTGGCGTCGGGACGTGCAATCGTCGCCCGGACGCCGAACCCGAACTTCAATTGACCTTTGAGACACTAAGAGGAGAGCGTGAGGAGAGAGTGCGTTGGAAGAAAATATGATATATATTTTTGCTGCAAAATAATAAATATCATCAATACGGTATATGCCTTCATGTAATATGTACTTTAGTATATAGCAAGAAAGAAAATTCAATCGCGCAGGTAAGAGCATCTAACTAGTGTTGGCGTCACGCACGTGTATATGGACTATAAGCTTGACATTGTCCATAAGTTAAAACAGGTAATAAATGCCACTGGGTTTTATCATTTATAACCTCTAACTAATTAATTAAACTTTTGAGTAAAATTCCGAAAAATAAGAAGAATACATATCATTCCATATATTACTAGACTGAAGATTTTTCTTGTTCTTGTTGAGTTGTTGTGGTTGGAGTATCTTCATCATTATCTTCAGACTTGCGCAGAGCTTGTCTGAGACCCAACACGATGAACAAATTGGTGAGAGCAAGAAGTGATTCAGCTCCTCCATGTAACCAGTCAACGTTTGACAATGATGTTCCATAATGCACCTTAGCTTCATTTTCATCCAACAAATATAAAAAACAAAGAAAATCAATCCGTTTCCAAGATCCACATTAACTGAGAAACTTATATTAATGTGGAAGAAAATTACCATATATCCCAGCAGGTACTGCACCGTTTACACCCCAAATTCAATTGATCAAATTACCAACGCCAAAAAGAAGGGTGAGAGAGAGGGATGATTAATAAACGCTAAACGCTATGAGCAGAGCAAGACGCAAACGCTAAAATAGAGTCAACTTACTTGTAGCTCCAACGAAGGCAAGCAAGAAGTAGAATCCGAAAAGTGTGAGCTTTGGAGCAGTTTTAGATTTAGTGAGGAAGTAGAGGAAACCTATGTATGGAAACAGAGACACCGCGAAGAGCTGCGATGCTATGCTCTGTGAATCAATGGTTGGAGCCCATGGGTCCACCGGAAACATCCCTCCTGCGTCACACACGATCGATACTCTCCCATCTTCTCCTCTTCTTCTTCTTCTTTTCTCCTTCGTCTCTGTCAAGTGTAAGAAGAAGCTTTTGTTTCTAGAGATCCGGACACTAGGCTGAGAAAGTCTTCGAGTGTTGAGCTGCGACGAGCCCAGATATTTAACCGCTGAGATTATCGCCGGAGAGTAAGAGAGCATCAGAATCATCTTCTCTTTCTCTTTTTACTCTCTCACGGTGAGAGAGGGGGGAAATGTCGTGGATGAGATACGACGACAAATGAAAAGAAGATAGGTAGAAAACTTCGTCCCGTTTTAGGTCCTTGTAAATTACATGTGTGTCGTTTTAGTACCGGTTAAACTTGATTTAGAATATGAAAATCTGTTTAATCTTGGTACAGATAATTTGACCTTTGACTTTTGTCAAAGATGGTATCATATGTTCCGTCTATCTTGCCGGACTAAACAAAAGACAGTGCCGGACTAACCTTTAATACAACCCAATCAAAATTTAAAACTATACCCTTGTACGTATTATATCAAGATCACAAAACAGTATTAAAAGCAACTTAATTTTTTATTAAAAAGATATCAGAGTTCATAGTCTCTTTTTTTTTTTATTAAAAAAACAGTGATATTAAGAACATTTATTGTCGAAATAAAGTCTTCTTGCATTTTTTTCCTATGAAATCATCCATTAAATTCAAATAATCAACTTTTTCAACTATAACCGTTTCGGTTGATAATAGTCAATCTATTTAACTTTTCTTGTCACATGGTAGACCATAAATAATTCTTTATTGGTTCAATTTTGAAAAACTTTTTTGAGTTGTGGCGACCGATACCGAAATGATTATCAATATGCGATAAACAATTTATATGTTTTGCTAATAATCTTCCACTTTTTTAAAAAAATCGAGCACTTCAATTGGGTTTCGAACTTCTTTGGCTATTGATTCTTAAAGATTCCATAAAAAATTCATCACCAACTATGTCTAAATGGGTACAATTCCTTAAATCGGCTTCAAGATTCAAACACAATATTGCTCTCAATGTATTGTCACTTGCATCTTTTAGCTTTTTAAATCAAACAAAAATCTAAAAGTTTTTTCATACCTTTGGAATTGTTCAAATCTGAATTCAAGGGTACTAGAGCTTGATCCATAAGTGTATTGAAATAATCAATTATGAAGTTCTCCTCTGGTGATAATAACACATTTTCATCAACAATATATGTTTTCATCATAATAATTTCTTCTAATGATACGCTTTTGTTTTACAGAAAATTCAGTTTCAATCTCCATATCAACTGCAATTTGCCTAGCCTTAGCCTTCGCTTTTGTTCCCTCAAAACTTGTCTCACGATATTTTTGAAAACATAACGCAAACCCTTTCAGCTGGTGAATTGCAACACCAATGTCAATGCTTTTTGATTGTCGACTTTTGCTTACTATGCTGACAACAAAAAGAAAGTCATACCAAACAAGAACTCGAAATCTCCAATTCCATGTGTTTCACTTAAAGCAAGGGACTCAGCACTACTTCATGTTGTTGGGTCATCAATACTTTCAACCAAGCAAAGTAATGCTTCTCTAATTTTTGAAGCTTAAAGCGTTATTGCTTTGATATTTTCAACATGAGTTTCCGAACGTATTTGAGACAAAGATTTAAGGATTAGTCCTTTAACCATCTCTGTCAATATGTCCCACCTTTTTTTGAAGAAGAAAATAAGCAATATATTCATTGAATAATTTCGAAAAAGACACAGCTTTTGGGGGAAGAATATGCTATATTGCATAGCACCAGATTAAGAATGTAACATCAATATGGTCTAAAGAATGCTGTTGGATTGATTTCTAGCAACTTCTTTTGAAATCCTTTATTCATTCCTCTCATATAAGTTCCATTTTATAGTCATGTCCTCTCTATCACCAATTTCTTACCCTGGCTCAACAAGTGTATCTTGGAATGAAGCAAAAAGCTCTTCTTCTGATTTATATGTTTATGTTGGTGATTTATTTTAAAATAAAAAAATTGTAGACTAAGGGTTATGTTTATGATTTATGGTTTGGAATTTGGAAAATACATGGTTTAGAGATAAATATGTAAATATTTGTAAGCAATGATTTTATGTGTATAGTTAATATTCATATTTTAATTAGTGGTTTATATTTTCATTATTATGATTAAAAAATTAAATAGAAGATTTAATATTTTTGATATAGAGTTTATTGTTTGGAGTATAGGATTTAAAGTTTAGATTTAAAGTTAAAATTTAAAATTTGGGGTTGAAGTTTGAAATATTCTATTTAGAGTTTATTTTTTGAATTATTATATTTATGATTTTGTATGTATAGTTTAGATTTGAAGTATATGGTATTCGATTTATATTTTGGTATAACAATTATAGTTTAGCCACAGTTATAAACCATGACGCTATTATAGCTACAGTAAAACCATAGTTTATAAAATGTGGCTATAATAACCATAGTTTAACTATGGTTTAACTATACTTTATAAATTATGGCTGTGTTGGCTATGGTTTAACCATACTTTTTATTATGTCGATATAAATAGCCATAGTTTTGTATAATTTTAACTAAACTTTTTAATTTTAAATGTTATTTATCTCATGACTAATCTGTGTTTATAGCTAATATTTTTATAGTGATGGTGTTAGATAGAAAGAAACAAAGAGCAACCACAATATCTTTATTTCTGCTATCGAAGTAATAACATATCAATTTGTTTTATTAGACGTTAGCATGGACGAGAAGAACTCTTACGACAGTTTCTTGTTTCATATTTTGTCAATCTTAAATACTATATAGACTTCCAACTCATTAATATTGGTGTAATCTGACCTTTTTGATGTAATAAAATCTTCTATGATATATTTTTGGTGTATGTAACTCTTTAGTATAATCTTTTTGATGTAAATAAATCCAATTTATATCTGAAAAATGAACCTGAATGATATTTTTAGAAGTAGATTAAGTAAAAATGTTTGTTTAAATATAGATAAGAAACTTATGCAAATAATATTGTGAATCATTTTATTTGATTAAAACTTATGCTGCTTTTTTTTTTTAATAAGATTTTTAAGAAGTGTAAGAATCTTCTATATATTATTTGGGGATCTTTTACAAAGTTGTAACATCAATTTTATATTAATTAGCAAATGAACTTGTTTAGGTGTCATCCTCTTACATCTTCTAACTACTGTGTGTCATCATTACAAAGCATTTGGACAAACCTTAGTCTAAATTTTATTTCTCTAGACCAAAACTTACTGAAATAGGGGTCAAAACGCCAATGTTTTAGTTCATACAATTATAAAGACGATTTACAATTATGTAATATAGATATTTTTGTTGTGTAAAGTTATAAGTTTGGTTCGTGTTCACATGATCATACAACATACAAATTAAAAGAAAAAAAATTTAGTATTTTTTCCTCTTGATTATTAATTAAATGAATATTAATAAAAGAATCTTTAGCATTACAACAGCCAGTTCATGCATATACCGCTCAAACAAAGGATCTGCAGCATTACAACAGCTAGTTGTCCGTAATATTTCATAAAAGTATTGGTAACAAAAAAATGCACTTTTCATAAGAAACAAATAAATAGTTCACTAACCGAGCCGTAACAAAAATAAATTTCAAATGTTCATAATTAGTAGGTCCATTCACTTTTGTTATTTGTTAGGGAATCTCTGTATCATTCCTCCTGTTGTTATTATTATGTGTTGAATAAAAGTATATGATTGGAATATATATAGTTGTTACTTGAATATACAAAGTATATTATACTATCAAGTAAGTATGTATTATACAAATACAATAATCCATTAATATTTTATAGTCGATATATTGTATACTATATATTTGATAACTATATGAAATAGAAAACAACTACTCTTTCGGTTTGTCTACAATTAATGTTGGTTAAATGTCATTTGAATTTCAATTATACCAAAGCCTCCTTGTGATGGTTAAAACTTAGAAAGCAATAAAAATCATAAATTAGCGTGTTAAACAATTTGAGAATCATGCTCAATTGGTAAGTTATACTTATCGATTTTGTTAGCAGCATAAAGAAATTAAAATATGGAAGTTATCCAAACTGATCCATCAATCGTATATGTATGTTTGATACACAATTTTTCAGAAGTTATATTTGGTAAGGATAATTGAAGAGTATAAAATATTTTGTCACCAAGAAAAAAATTTTCCTAATGTTTTTATGGTAGTTAAAGAAAATTTACACCCATTTTGTATAATGTTTCACGATTAACATAAGATTTTCTATGTAACTAATGCTAATAATTTTGCTTGGTGAACAATTTGTTAACCTAACTATCACACACATACACACACACATATATATATATATATACTGTCAACTGCTCCATAGAAATACCATAAAATTTCAAAGCATCTCTTAAGTATACGACTAAAAGCAAGATAATGGCATGTATCAGTTCTGTCTTCGATTTGAAGCCCTCAAAACCATATGGAAGATTAAGGTTAGAATTGTTTGACTGTGGAAACAATATTCAGCTACTCGTGGTGAAACCATTAAAATGGTTCTCAACAATGTTAATGTATAGAAATGTTTTTTTAAAAAAAATTGATAGAACCCATTATTTTGATTACTTAACTTGTTGGCGTTTATGGTTTTAAAGATTTTGACACCATAATCTGAGGGATTGCACATCCTATATTCTGTATAGGTATTTTTTAATTATATTGTACTTTTGATTTTTCTTTTGAAAACTGTAATATAAGTGGCAAGGTTATTAAAATTTCAGTTTTACATGTGATTATAAAAGTGTTTACATGCTGTTAACTTTTAATAATAGACATATATGGAGCTTTAGTTTGTGTTGGGGACCTTGTAGATGTTGGAGAGAGTTCATGCATGAGGAAACATAAAAAGGTTTTTATTCATTGGACTGTTTTCAGTATAATTGTATTGCCTACTATATTAAAAAATGTAATTCTACAAAAATGTACATGTAAACTCATATTAAGCGTATTTCATATGAAAGTAATACTCCAGAGTTATAATCTTATTGGGCTTCTACAAATGCAAATGTTGTTTTGTGTGTTTTAACTTTTTTTCAAATTGAATGGGGGCAAAGTAGTAAATATGTATTTTTCTTAACTGTAATGTATATTTGACTTAACAGTTCTTAGCTTAATATATGTGATATAAATTTTTGGGCTGTAGGGAGATTCAAATTTATGACCAACTTTGAAGAATGTTTAAAGATAGTCATTGAACCTAACATTCCATAGATTATAGCTTTTAGAAAGAAGTAAAAAATAATCTAATTTTGATCTCTTACTTAATGACTCTTTTCATATAATAATACATTTTGAATTCGGTTATGAATCAATTGTATAAGTACTTGCAGGATTCCAACAAATTTTATGACATACACCAAGAATCCTAAAGTACCAGAAGAACATAATGATTTTTTAAGGCAGCTACCATTTAAGGATTTTTTCTTTCAGTTTTGTTATTGTTATCAATACAAGTTTGTTGTTTAATTTAAACTTATATGATTTTTTACCTATTCTTTGAGAAGTTAACCTAAAGTACTAAATTTTTTTGACACTTAATTAGGAAAATTCAATGAAATTCAATTTTTGTGTCTAATGGACTTAACGTTTCTCCATGAAGCTGCTTAAGTTTAGCGACGATTTAAATATTAAATCGACTGACTCTAAATTAGGTAAATATAAGATATACTAACCTGAATCTGGTACACATTTCCTCGGTTCTTTTAAATGATTCATTTGCATATCTTGTCGGATCTTCGTTGAGGGAAACTGATCATGTTGTTGTCGGACCTTAGATATCGGGGAGAGTCATCGTCGGTTGGCTTGAAAGTAGAGAGCAAACTCATTGTCGGTTGAACTGTGTTGATGTCGAATTCGAATGAATCTCATATTAGGATTGTCCAAGATAGACATCGACATATCTTTCATGAGGGTAAACGAAGATGTTTTTGTTGGATCTTAGATGTCGTAGTGAGTTGTCGTCCATTTTCTTCAAAGTAGAGAGCAACTCTTCGTCGGTTGAAGTGTGTTGCCAACATCAAATTAACATTGATTCATGACTTTGACTGAATCTCAAGTTTCTATTGAATCTCTTTTCTAATCCAATCTCCTTTTGAGATTGATTTTAATTAAAAAAAGTGGGTTCGATGAAAAAAAAAGTTTTATAAACCCAAACTTATTAGACTCACAACAAATTCAAAATAGATTTTGATCTACAATTACAATTACAAATGATCATGGCCCAACATATAGATGATTATATAAAGAAAATGTATAAACATAATTGAATAAACATAATTATTCAATCCCATATAAATATCTAAGTAAAAAAAATCTAATTATATAAACTCACTTGTCTTATCCTAGTTGGAGAAAATTCTAATGGCAAGATTCTGAACTGAATTATCAAGATTGCCAATTTTAATGAAAGTAGAGTACGGCATTAGAGAAAATAAAAGTAAAATAAAGGATTGAGGAAGGTAGATAAGATAAATTTCTGACAAAACATTTGTTTTTGGGTATTTGTTAGCCTTTATGATAGATAATACAGTAAATGGCAAGACTAAAAGTCATTAAAACGGATCTATATAAGTATAAAACGGTTAAATAAACAACATGAACGTGTTTCAAAAAGAGAGAAACAACAAGACCATACTACTTATTTCAAATACAGTACTTTTTAAGACTTTCTATACATTAACGAGTTACATCAATCAATAAACTATATATTATAATACTGATCAGGAACAAGATAGACCAGCGAGTCGACTCGGTGGGAATCGCTCTGACACGGTTTTTCTATCAAGCGAGTTGATCTCTGAGCGACCCAGTTCTATTGACTCTCTTGACTCGGGAATTGTCGTGAGGGATCCCGTATTGTCGAAAACGACGTAGTATTTGTCCATATTTACGCCGTGACATGCCTTAAACGGAGTGTTTGATTGTTTCTGTCTGAAGATTGATTTTACGAGTTTCTGTAGAGAGCGTGAGATCTTGTTTGATGGCTGCTTCTTTGTCGAAGACGAAGACGTGGTTTCTGACGGTGGAGGAGGAAGGTGAGGCATTGACATGGACCTAGCGGAGGAAGAGATTGCGTTATCGAGCTGACGATTGAACGAGTTGAGCTCGAACGAATCGTAGAGTGTGCTTTCGCAATCCCATACTTTCTTATTCTTCATCTTATGAACGTTACTCTCTTCTGTGTTTTGTTTCAGGTTCATCACCTTCTTACCCTTGTCTTGAGTTTCCATCCTTCTAGTATTTTCTGATCTTTGAATCGATTTTTTGTCTGTAAAATTAGATTAGTAATTCAATATAAGACATATAATAAAGTAATCAAGAGTGCTCGTCAAAATAAATATAAATGATACAGCGACATAAATTTCACTTTAATTTCTATATTTATTAGAAAAAAGTTCATGCACAAAATAGATTATAGCAAACCTAAGAGCATGATTATTGCGGGGTTCTTACGGTGTGATTCTTAACGTAATATAAGAACCGTCTCTTAATTTTAACTAAAAGAAGTTAAGAAACGGTTCTTATATTACGCTAAAAATTCTACAATATTCATGGTCAGATAATCGATGTTCAACTTTAATAATTAGGAACCATATTCAGTTAATTACCTTGTAGTGAAAACAAAGAATATAAATGATGAGAAAACCTAAAAACTCACAATTTCCCTTCTTGATCTCCATCACAGGTGATGATGATGAGGATCTCGGGCTCTTAGGAGATTGATCGTCTTTTGTCTTACCTTGTCTTAAACCCTCAATGATTTTGAGATGCCCTTTAATAATAGTGAACTTTTGACCATTACTGGTCATCACATCATCTTTCTTTGTCTTCTTCTCATCCTCAGCTTTTGTTGCTATCTTCTTTGAGTCTGAGGCTTTTGGTTTAATTATCTCCATCTTTCTTTCCATGGTGGAACCTTATCAACCTTTTCCTTTTTCTTTAGGTAGTGGTTATTTGCAGATTGTATATAAACTGAGAGCTATAGAGTTGGGTGTTTGGTGAAGAATGAAACGCGTAGCGAAATAAATTGTCTATGTTTGAGACTTCAACTGCACACGGTCTCTTCATATTTCATATGTTGCAATTAATACTTTCTATATATGTTTTATTTATATTTAATGTCTAGAAATTTCGAATATAAGGTCTTTAGTATTTCTATGTGGCTATGTTCAAAACCAACGATGATATATGACATTTTCTTTATAGGGAAATTGCATCCTATATCCATCAAACAAATTATAATTCACTACGTAGCTAAAATCCCTACTTCACCAATATACGAACGTTACATTATAAATAATTTCTATATTTCCCCTATCCACAACCGGGAAACATGTCATCAAATTTTTAATTTTTTAATTAAGGTAACTGGTTTCAATTAAGTCGTGGCTATTCGGTTTCCACTCACATCTTCATAGTTACTTTACCTTTTCTTTTGTTGGTAACCGTGAATAGTGTCGTCTTTTCCATTGTCTCCCCCTCGTACCCCGTTCACTTTGCACAAGCACAGTCTGACTTTGTTGTCCTTCATTTCGACAGTTCCCTTCTAGTATAAAAAGAAGAAGTTGGAACCCGCCGGAGTGCTCCTTCGATTGTGACGGTGAAAGAGTTTTTTCCGAAGTAAGTTTGAGTCCCTTTAACCCGCTTATGTATGTCGTTTCGGTTTTCACAACCCCAAGCGACTGTTATTTTCCATTGGTCATCTGTGATTGTTTGGTTGTCGGAAAAAAGGAGAGGAGATGAAGATGATCTCTATATGGTGGTGAAGAATGAAGACGCTGAACGAAGTGAAGGTGTATCAGCATGTGTTAGAAAAGAAGATTTGAAGAAGATGAATTCGCCGTCTATACTATATTTCGGGAAAAGAAATAGTATAGTATATAGCTAAGATTACCATAATATTTGAGACATATTTCTATATTATTCCTTAGAAATGTAATAATATGTCATATTTTCAAATATGATAATTTTCTTGTTTGTCATTTTGTGTAATTGATTGTAATATTAAATTCATTTTTTAGAATATTCGTTTAGTATACTACTTAAATTGTATGGAATAGAAAATATGCAACATGCTAACCAAGTGAATGTGCCTTCAAGTGTTTAATATTGAAAAACAATTTATATATGGGCAATTCTCTTAAATAGTTTTTTTAAGTTTTTGTCACAAAAATAGCCCTAAAAAAATAAAATGACCAAAATAGCATTTTTTTTTTTTTGAAATTTTCATTTTTTTATTTATTTTTTTGAAATTTGAAACCCTATCCCCAAACCCACCCCTTAACTCTAAACCCTAAATTCTAAATTAGTTAACCCTAGGAGTATAAATGCATATAAATAAAAAATTTAGCTTCTAAAAAACTATTTTGGTCATTTTTTTTCTTAAGAACTATTTTTGTGAAGAACAAACTAAAAAGTGCTACCTAAGAGAATTTATCTATATATATTGTATTTGGGTTTATAGGTTCCTGACTAGGGTTTATATTTACTAAGTAGAGGTTTGGGTATAGTAAATCATATTATATACATTCGATTAGGTATATACTTTTTTGATTAGGGTTTAGCTTTACTAATTAGTAGTTTGTTTTGTATTGTTATATTTTTTGTGAATGAAAACGTTCTTGATTATTTGGAACATTCGTTTACTATACTACTTAAACTGTATGGAATATAAAATATGCAATATGCTAACCAAGTGAATGTGCCTTCAAGTGTTTAATATTGAAAAATAATTTATATATTGTATTTGGGTTTATAGGTTCCTGACTAGGGTTTAGATGTACTAAGTAGAGGTTTTGATATAGTAAATTATATTATATACATTCTATTTGGGTTTATACCTTTTTATTAGGGTTTAGCTTTACTAATCAGTGATTCTATACTATTTGAGACAATAATTATATACTATTCCTTAAATATGTAATAATATGTCATGTTATATTATAGGTTCCTAGTTAGAGTTTAGATTGTCTAATATTGGAAAATAATTTATAGATTGTATTTAAGTTTATAAGTTCCTAATTAAGGTTTAGATTTTATTAATGCCTGCGACGTGGCCTCAATTAACACCCTAACCTTTGCACAGTTTTTGGTAATTATTAGCCATATTTATTTTCTTCGATGTGGCTTTACCTTCTTTCTCTACCGACTATTTGTCTGATCTAAGGTTAAAACCGGATGAAATGAAGCATAATTGTTAGTTTCGTAATTATATCAAAATTATTAATATATATTTAATTATCGACACGAAATTAGCTATCTCAAATAAGCCCTTCTTTATATAAGCATGAATCACTTCTTTTTAGCTTGTCTTCCCGGCCGGAAAACTTACTTTTTTCATTTATTTATATATTCATTGAAATCTTGTGCTAGAAGAAATAAGTAAAACAATACACTTCTTTTTTAAATAATTAAGAAGTATTTGACGGATCAAAATCCAACCAAAAAATTCTCTAGAAACATATCCACCAGTGCTAGATAGATTTGATTGGTACCAATAATAATTAGATATTTTTGTCCAATGATCATACAAACGGATAAATCTGAGTTTGATAGGTTTCAAACCTGAAATGCTTAGCACTTTTCCAAACTTTCCGTACCATTGGACCGCTTATGTGGTTAAAAACAATACACTTCATCATATCAAACATCTCAATTAATATTTTAACCTTATCTAAAATTGTTTTCTGCTTATACGATTTAAACATTTCTATAAACTAACTTTCAAGTTTTATTCTAAATTAAGCCAACACAGAAACATGCACAACCAAGTTTATAATAACGCAATATATTTTGTCAGGATTTTTCATTCATTTTTTAACGACAAACGAATCAAGTTTATAAGGTCCTGGTAAGTGTTTCAACGTCTGAACATTACGACCATACCATTTACAAAAAAAGAATATCACATGCATTATCGTTTAGAAATTAATGTGAACATTACGTACGACCATACCATTGACAAAAAAGAATATCACATGCATTATCGTTTAGAAGTTAATGTGGAAAGTATAACCGTTACGTGATGAGAGGTTCGTCGAAGTTTTACGTGGAGAATCTGGAGACAATGCAACTATATATGTGTATTAATATGAACAATATAGCATTTTCTTAGTAGCTTCAAATATTTTTAATACTTTAAATAATTCTCTTCAAGAGACTTTTTTTAGTTTACAGACTATACTTTTTCTGTTTCATAATAGTTGAATTTTAAGAAAAAGAAATATTTTGCATCAAAATAATTGAAATTTTTCTTTTTATTTAAACAGTTAATGACGTTTGACATTTGAAACCAATAACACAATGCATCATTTTTATTGATTGAACTGATTTTATTTAATAATATTTTCTGTAATTAAGATACATCATGTAAAAATGTATATTCTTTTATGTATGCGCCAATAGTTTTAAACATCGATTAAAATAAAATAGAAAAATCTTTAACTAGCCAAACAGACATCAAATCTCATATCACTTTGATAATGTGTTTAAAAAAAAAAAATTTGTCAACTACCTTTATAGCTAAACCAATTTATGAATGAAAAAGTTATTTTAAAGAATAACTCCATCTGACCATGTCTGGTATACATGGGAAATAACACATCTCTCATTGTAGTTTTTTTTGTTAGCGAATCTACACAGACATTTCTTCACATACATTTCTACTCATGGAGATATGAAACAAACTCACACTCTCAAAATGTTCTGCAAAAGCTGGAACGCATCCATATTTGAAGCGAAGGCAGACTAGTCCACCAAATTTATAGTCATATCCACTTAATCTAAGCAATCTGTCTCAAATTGGATAAAGGAAACTTGCATATATCTCATACATGATGATGTATGGAGCCAGAGCCGGACCTGAAAAAATAGGCAAAGCAAAAAAAAAAATTTTGGCCCTTTATCTTGAAAAATACAAAAAAATGGTTAAAAATTCACTCTCGATAGTAAAATCCAGCAGCTCACATACCCAACATGTTGTTGTTTCTAATAGAGCTACATGGACTTTATGTTACGTTTGACCCCATCTAATATATATATATATATATATATATATCTTGTCAGGTCTAAAACATGTGCTCTAGCTTCTATTCAAGGTCGGCTCTGTCTAGAGCAATCCCAATTTCAGCATATAAAGCCGAGAGGCTTCTGTAACAACCATGAAGTCTTAATGATTCATCACTCATTTGATCTTTAAGAATCCACCATAAGTCACTAATTGTACCATTATCAATCTATAAAGCATCAATTTGGCATATTAGGATTTATGGCATCAAAGAGGGAGCTTCCTCTAAAAGTACATTGGGAGGATTTTTGGAATCCTTCTCTGGTTCTTCTTTTTAGTTCGCCTTTCTCCAAAATTTTGTTTTTAGAAAATCAAGTTGAAAAACATCGACTGGAAAGGTATCGTTCCCACTAAAAGTTTATTGTTCTTTGTCTTCCAGATGTATCTAATGATCTGCAGGAAAGTGTCGAATTGTGTTTCCAGTGGAACTACCTCTTTTTCTCCAAAACTTAAAAATCATGTTTTGATATATAGATGTACTCGGAAAGTAATCCGAAAATGACAAATAGTCTGATAAAGCCTAAACCTGTAAGGCTGGAGATATTAAAAATGATTAATCGATTCAATAAGGCCACCACATCTAGGGTAACTCCTATTTGTACCCATGTATCTATAAGTGAGCTTATCTTCTGTCGCCACACATCAAGAGATAGCCCACCTTAGAAATATTTTATGTTGCTTAGAGCTTATATTTCCACACATGAAGATGTAGACATGTGATACTCGGTTCAAAAACATGTTATTGGTTGTGTGAAAATTGGTTGTCATAAGTAGCTCATATCTAGATTTAACTAAGTAAATTATTGTCTGTGTGTGATTCCAATCATGTTCATCTAAGGATAACAAGTGGGCAGGTCTCAATCCAAGGAACAAAAGTATATTTTTAAGGTGGAAAATCTTGTAAAAAGGAAGATCCCACTTCTTGGTATCACACGAATAAAAGAATAACCTTTAAGCACCTCAACCTAGCCTTCAGATCTGTTAATCTAGATCTGTTTTTTGAAGATCATCAAGTCAAACCAAAGACATACAAGCCAAAAGACAAAGAAAAATAAAAGGACAACACACAAACCTGACCGACGAAGTTAAAGGAGGAAAAAACCGCCGGACGGTGAAGCAGAACACCGGAGAGAGAGGCGTGTATAGGTTTGATTATTTTATTGGTTTGCTAAATAGCAAATGTCGAAATTTGATCACTTGTTATTTTTTTTTTGCTGTTGTCATTTTAGAAATTATTAGGAATTTAATTATTTAGAGACAATACTGCACTAAATTTTTGAATCCTCGTTATATACAAAAAAATATTTTGGATCTTCGTTATCTAAATTCATATATGCACTCCAAGCATCAAAAAAACTCATAAACCCCCCCCCCCCACCTGCTAGGGCACAGCTCGGCTCTCTATTCCCATGGATTGTTTGGAAATTTTGGAATCCGAGAAATCAAAGCATTTCTTAGAACAAATAATTTGATGAAAAGGAGACTCTCTCTAAGGCAATAAGAGACGCTTGTGAGTGGCAAGAGGCGCAACAAGAGATACAGAAACCGACTACAACCCAGCCACCACCAAGACAGCCAATATGTAAACACTCTGCAGCTATCTTGATCAACACTAATGCGGCTTGGAAGGAGGAAACTAAGACTGCTGGACTGGCATGGATCTTCTCTGACAACACTGGGAAGGTACTTCGAAGTAGAGGAGTAGGTGAGTTCACCACTTATTGTTGAAGCTCTAGCTATCAGGGAAGCATTATTCCAAGCTAAATCGCAAGGCTACAACAACATCGAACTCAAATCAGACGCTCAGGTTCTAATCCGAGTTATCAAAGGACAAGATCAACTCAAGATATTTTTTGGAATTCTTGAGGATATCTTCAACTTAACTTGTTATCTCTCAACTGTTATTTTTACGCACATTTTTCATAAGGACAAAACTGCAGCAAAAAAGCTCACTAAGAAGATATTGTCGGATTTGCTTATCACCATCTAAACCCTTTTATCCATTAATGCATTAGTCGTTCAAAAAAAATCTTCATTATCAAAAGAGAAATACCTTAGAATAGTCCTAAAAAGTTTTTGTCACAAAAATAGTCTCCAAAGAAGAAAATGACCCAAAATGTTTTATAAAAAGGGTAAATATACATTTATATCCCTAGAGTTAACTATTTTAGGCTTAGAGTTTAAAGTTAAAGGGTAGAGTTTTGAGGTTAGAGTTTCAAATTTTAAGAAATAAAAAATAAAAAATAAATATTAAAATTTTCAAAACAAATAGGTTATTTTGGTCATTTTCTTCTTTGAAAACTATTTTTGTGACTAAAACATAAAAATAAGCTATTTGAGAGATGATAATAGTAATAAATACACATGACAGGATCCAGTATTGTTATTATTATTATTTTTTTCTTTTTAAAAGATCATATCATGTGTATGTATGCACATATATTTGGTTAAAATAATAAAAATATTGGATCCTGTCATGTGTATGTATGCATATATATATATATATATTTGGTTAAAATAATAAAAATATTGGATCATATCATGTGTATGTATGCATATATATTTTGTTGATGGATAATCGATGAATTAGGTTATTGATTGTTGACTATTCTTAGTCGTACCCAAAGCCATCACGCAAACCTTAACCGGTTAAATAATAGGGGAGATTTTTAGCCACGTTCTTAATACGGAGATCAGTGCCCATCATCCCGCGAACTTAACCACTTTTGTAATAAATATAACCATTTGCCCCCTTCCCCGAATATGATATCTAGTCCAGTCTCGTGGACCTCACTCGTCCCTTAGTTTGAGCGACGTGACTCTAACATGCTTGTTTAAACAATAGTCTTAATCATGTTGAATGGCGCTGTTATATATCTAAGTTGGACGTGAATCAATAACACAAATCATTCCTTATAAATACATAAATGTGAAACATGGAAGGAACAACCTGGCCACGTGGCATGTCTGTATTACTGTATATGCATTATAAATTTATAGATCTTATTTATATACATGCAACGTGTTTTCTTTCTAGCTTTTTTTTTTTTAAGTTCTTCATTTCAAAATATTTTTCTTTTTTCTTACAAAACCGCTGGAAATTAAAAAAAATAAAATAAAAAAATAAAAGTCAAAACTTTTATAAGTTGATATAATCTCAAACCGATCAGTTTAAAATATAAAAGAGACGAACCGAAGCCAAACACAACCCATTAGAACTGAATACCACAGAAGTGCCAGCCACATTAGCTAAGATTGTCGCCCAGAAATCCACTGACCACGATCCGGAAAATGATGCATCTTCCACTAGAGTGCTTGACAAGAAAGCTAAAAAGGACAAAAATAACCCATCAAAACGAAGCATGGCGGAGCTGCTCAAATCAAAGAATATTGCTTTTTACTAGTCTTAGAATATTGTTTTTTTGCTTCAAGGAATATGAAGATGTATATTATGTATCAGTTCACACAGTACTATATGAAGTAGTATGTGCATGTGTCATGAAGATGAACTTTGGTAGAGTTTGTGTTTATGATGTTTGTGGGCTTGTTAAATTTGAAGAATAGATAATATATTTATTAATATATTTATTAATATATTTACATTAAAAATAAATGATATTACTTGAATATGAAAAAACAAGAAAATTATTATTTAAAAAAAATGAAAAGTTGTTTAAGTTGGTTTTAGAAGAACTTGTGGAGCAAGTGCTGGTTATCTATACAAAGGGGACGTGCCTCTATGAAGAAATATGTCTTTGCAAAAAAAAAAAAAAAAATCGAGAGATATTTTGTTTGGTGCTTGTGTGATCAAGCCTTTGGTGTCACTGCTTTGTGTTAGGTGATGATGTAGTTTCGACGTATTTCCGGAGTGTTGGAAGATTGAAGTCTAGTTTCAGGGGGGAGTTTAGCTCAGGGTTAGGTGATCCTGATAAATCAAAGTTTTGACTCTAAGGTGAGTTTTAGCTTAGGATTGGAGTATCCTAAAGGATTCTTGTAATATAAAAAATTGGTGTAACGCTTTCTTGTTCTAGTGAATTCTAAAAAAAAAAACTTTGTGTCTTTTATTTTATGATGTTTATTTCTCTTACCTCACCCTCACTACACTTATAATTGGTATCAAAGCGGGTCATCTAAATTACTGGTGAGATCTTGAAGGGTGAGGACAAAAACTGGTCCAAAAAGAAGTACAAAGTTTTTGATGGAGGCATATCAAGAGGGAATGTCTAAGACAAAACCACAACGTCTTGATTCATCCAATTATCGATATTGGAAAATACTTATGAAAGCTTTTATCAGTGGTATTGATGAAGATTAGAGAAAATTGCAACCTATGTACGGAATGCAACAAATGGAAAGACTGCAATGAAAATTGCAACCTGTGTGAAGAATGTGACTGCTACAAGTATTGTTACATCGATTATTTTGGATAAAGTTTCTGACTTAATGACTGCATCTCAACGAAAGTTTTGGCATGTTTTTCATCATTGTGGTATTGTTGGGCATATTAGGCCAATGTGTTTTAAGTTGTTGAGGGAGAAGAATCAGATGGAGCAAGCTTATGGTATGAAGTGTCCAATATGTTATTCTTGTAGAGTTCAAGGACATGTTCGACATGACTGTTTCAAATTTGTTCAAGGAGTTAATCATGGAGGATTTGGGCTCATGAATACATGGTTTAGAAGATTTGATCACTATGGTGATGGTGGAATGAGATTTCATCCTCACTTTGGAGGATATTGATCTTCATATTAGTGTTTAACCATGATGTAACTCATAGGAAGAGAACGAAGACATGTTTTTTTTTTATCTAGAGATGATGAGTTTACATGCATAGTAAAAAAATGGGAGATTTAAGATGTATATTTGGTATCAGCTTGCAAAGTACTAATGGAAGCAATATGTGTGTGTGTTATAAGGATGGGCTTTGGTGGAGTTTATGTTTTGTGATGTTTGGGAGCTTGTTAAGCTTGGAGAAGGGATGATATATTTATTTGGATATTTACATTAAAGATAAATGATATTATTTGAAGAGGAAAAGACAAGAGAGTTATTCTTTATGAGAGAAAAGAAAGTTGTTTAAGTTGGTTTGGGAAGTTCTTTAAGAGAAAAAGAAAAGTTATTTAAGTTGGTTTTGAAAGAACTTGTGGAGCAAGTTCTGGTTATCTGTACCAGGGGGATGTGTCTATATGACTCTGTAAAAATAAGAAAAGTTGAGAGATCTTTGTTTGATACTTGTGTGATTAAGCCTTTGGTGTCACTGCTCTGCGCTAGGTGTTGACGTAGTTGTCGACGTACTTCCAAAGTGCTGGAAGATTCAAGTCACTACAAGAAAAAAAGTTTTTATTAGCGGATGGAAAATATTATTTGGATTAATTGAGAACACACAACCTACAACAACTGTCTGTCCGGAGTCAAATATTTATGAACCACTCGGAATCCTCTTTGCAGTACCAACCTCCACCATGTTGTCAAACCACCCTTTTCTTCGTCTATAAGGATGATCAGGCATGAGCCGCTTCATGGTCCCATATAAACATGTTTGCGACTAAGTTTTAGCCACCTATGAGGTGTATCCTTCTCATAGACATTACACACTTGCTTTTCCCTTCACTTTACACCCAACTAATGTCTTTAAACCATGATAATTGGTGATACTCCACAACAACATAGTTCTTAGAATAAAACTCTCCTTATTAAAGGAATCATAAACTTCCATCCCATATGTCCACAAATCCTTTAGGTCCTCTATCAATGGCTGTAAATATACATCAATGTTGTTGCTAGGTGTGGTTGGACCAGTTATCAACATTGTTAACATGATGTTCTATGCTTTCATACACTGAGTTGGAGCCGTATTGTAGTTGACTGAGAGAACATGCCATGTGCTATACTTGGTGTTGTGGATAGAGATCAGATTCATGCCATCTGTAGAAAAACCTAGTCTTAGGTTTCTTGTTTCAGCAGCAAACTATGGTTATTTATTGTTTTTATAAACCCAAGTCAATGAATCAACTGGATGCCGCATAGTTCCATCTTCAGTAGAATAGTAGAGTGCCAACACAAGTCCTCATCCAACCACTTTGATCTAAACATTCTCTTGAACCTGTCTTTTATCAGAAAATACATAAGCACCTCAGCTGGAACTCTTTTCTTCTCCGCACCAGTGTACTCATCCTTTTCTCATCTTGATTCACTACACCTAGGACAGCTCACCAAATCCTATATTGTTTTCTATACATGATACAATCATTCTTGCAGGTGTGGATGACATCATAGCCAAAACCAAGCTGCTTCAGAAACTTCTTCATCTCATCTATGAACTTAGGTAGAACATTGTCTCCAGGAAGCATGTCATTAGCTAATGTCATTAGCTGATCAAAATATCTCTCAGACATTCAACTTTTGACCTTTATCTGGTAAAGTCCCATGATTTGAGCAACCTCTATGTATTCCTGACACTTCGAGTACAATGGAATTTCTGCATCCTATAACTTCTTTCTAAACTCAGCTTCTTATGGCATGTCAATGCTCTCAACTCTTCTGCATTATATTGCTGAGCTGCTTGATTACCTTCACTCGCCATAAAACTGTCCTAATCAACTCATAAACCTCATTTTAAGACGAGTTAACATCAACTGTTTTATCAGGACTTGTATCCCGTGTTTAGTCCAACATTTACAGTTGTTGTATTTCTGATCCATCCCTCTAATCAACAGATGCTCAATAACCGCCTCAGTTGATTGATGGAAGACATTGCGGCAATCAAGACAAGGGCATAACATTTCAGTTGGATCACATAAACGTCTTGATGAATAAGAAACAAACTCACTTGCTTCTTGCTCATACTCAAGGTTATTCATTTCATGTTATATCACATGAGAAATAGACGTTCAGACTATAGCAATGATTTGTAAAAGAAACTGAAATTAATACTTTGATAACAAGACCCAATATTTATCCATGTTACAACAGCTCCGAGTAAATGTACATTCATGTTCTTCCCTCTCTTATCTCTTTGGCTCCATTTTGCTCGATACACTTAATCTTTGCCTTTTCCGACTCTCTCCCACTGAAAATTTCAGTTTCAATTACTAAGCTCCTACCTTTAGACTTCCCGAATTGTGAAAAAGAAACATTGGTTCCTTTAGAAAATCCATTCTGAATAACTTGAAGGTGAACTCGCGTTTTATCGTTTACAAATCCCTTCTGATTCAAATCGTTATATCTCTTTCCTTGTAGTTATATAGAGTTATTGCATGTTGAAATGATTAGTTTATCTTTACTCTTTTTCAGGGAGATTTTGTTTCCTGATCTTTGGCTAAAGGTACTTCTGATGTGATTTACTAGATTTCTCGTTTCACTTTTTATTTTCTTTCAATGTGTATGTGATTTCAATCTCTTTGAAACCATTGTTTTTCTTTTGTAGTTCACATTAAGCAAAATAGAAGAGATTTTTTCAGGTAAAATAAGTCACACTTGATTCTTCTATTGTATCTCGTTGTGTTTTGTTGTTCTGGCTTGATAAAGTAAGTGTCTTGTATGTACATTTTCTCGGAGCTGTTGTAACATGGATAAATCTTGGGTCTGGTTACCAAGGTATTAACTTCACTTCACTGTCTTTTACAAATTGTTGTTGTGTTTATTTCATTAGTTTGTTAGTTTGAATGTTTATTTCTCACTTTCTATAACCTGACAGGAATAGCCTTGAGGATGAGCAAGGAGCAAGTGGGTTTGTGTCTTATTCATCAAGACATTTAGGTGATCCAGCTGAAATGTTCTGTCCTTCTCTTGATTGCCGCAATATATGCCATCAATCAACTGAGACAATTTTCGAGCATCTAGTGATTAGAGGGATGGATAAGAAGTACATGAGCTGTAAATATTGGACTATACAAGGCCTGATAAGACAGATGATGTTAACTCGTCTGAAAATGAGGCTTATGAGTTGATTAGGACGTCTTTTATGGTGAATGAAGGCAATCAAGAAACTCAGCATCAGAATCCAGAAGAGTTTGAGAGTACTGACATACCAGAAGAAGCTGAGTTTAGAAAAAATTTAGAGGAGACATAAACTCATTGTACTCAAAGTGTTAGAAATACACAAAGGTTGTTGCAATCATGAGACTTTAACGGATAAAGGTCAAGAGTGGAATGTTTGTGAGCTACTTTGATCAGCTATTGACATTAATTTATGACATTTTCCCGGAGACAATGTTGTACTTAAGTCTACAAATGATATGAAGAAGTTTTTGAAACAGTTTGGTTTTGGGTATGATGTCATCCATGCCTGCAAGAATGATTGTATCATGTATAGAAAACAGTGTGAGGATTTTCTGAGCTGTCCTAAATGTAGTAAATTAAGATGGAAAAAAGATAAGCACATTGGTAAGGAGAAGAAAGGGATTCCAACTAAGGTGCTTATTTATTTTCCAATAAAAGACAAGTTGAGGAGAATGTTTAGATCAAAGCGGTTGGCTGAAGACTTGGATTGGCACTAGACTTGGGTTGGCACTCCACTAATGCTATTGAAGATGGAACTATGTCGCATCCAATTGATTCATTGACTTGGGATTAAATAAGGAAACTACATGATTAAGCAAACTTGATCAAATACGGAAAGTAAGTTTTGGTTTCAGGCCATAAAAAATCTTATGATTATGTTTTGGCTTTGGACTGTTATGCTGGCTTCGGCTGTGATAGACTTTGAGTTGTAGGTTGGCTTTGACCGCAAGTTGGCTACACGATGTGATGGACCTTAGGGTCGTAGGTTAGCTTCGTCCTCAAGTTGGCTACAAGCCGTGATGGACCGATGGATCATAGGCTTGGCTTCTGCCGCATGTTTGGCTATGGTCGCAGGTTTGACTACAGCCGCATATTTGGCTATGGTCGCAGGTTTGACTACAGCCGCATGGCCGCATGTTTAGATATCACTGCATGTTTGCTACACTGCAGTTTGGCTACAGTTGTAGGTTGATTAACTTTTGGATTGAAATGTTTAGAAAAGTCTAAGTAATAAACTATGCATAAAACTGTTAAGTAATAGAAAATGAATAAGTAAGAATGATATAACCAAATGCTAAGTTGCTACTAGTGAATGCATGAAAAAAGAATAAGTAATAAGAAAATAGTTAAGTAAATAAGTGATATAATAAGATGCTAAGTTTTTAGTATTGTATGCATATAAACAAAAAATAATGATTATTGAACTGTGGGCAGAGGCGAATCTAGAAGATTTTCTCATGGGTGCACAAATAGCAACAAAGAAAAAATCTGAGGATTTGATTATAAAACAATGGGGGTGCACAATGACATTTTAGTCATGTTATGTTTATAATTCTGCTAGTAAATATTAAATATCCAAAGTTTAGTGGGTGCATGTGCCCCCATGCTTAACAAACTACATTCACCACTGTAAGTTGGTAAAGATAGCAAAATGGGCCTGAGCCCGCGGACCGAGTTCATGTAGAACTTGTGCGGGGTGGAATTGGGCTCAAAAATCCATACCCTATATGACAGTGGGCCTTGCGATCTTGATCGCTGCAAAATTTAACTATAATGAGATGGGTTTAAGAAGGATTGCGATTTATTTGGTTGACCTGCTTTTCTGGTTTGGTTGATGAAAAAGTTCATTCGAGCTTTGAACGAATGATATTGAATCTTTGAGAGATCGATAGCCAATTTCAATGGAGAAAATTGTGTTTCCCAGTCTCCAATCACATATTCCTCCGTGTCTTACCGGTCTCCGGTCACCGATACCACCATGTCTTACCATCAGTGCGGGTCTAACATTTCACAATGTCATAATCAAATTTTAAACTATGTCGTTTAATATATTTTATCTAAAGTATAAAACATTAATAACAAAATAATTTAAATTTAAATTAAAACATGATATTTAAAATACTAAAATAACTTTTTGTTTTTTTCATGCAAAATTACTCAATAAATGAATTTAATCATATATTTAATTATAACAATTTCGATCGATAACATAGTCAATTTAGAAAATCTTTTGTATGACATATTATATTACAAATAACTATTTATCAATTTAATTTTTGGAAAACCTATTTTATATATGATGATCATTATTAAAATATTCAACAATACAAACTAAGTAACTTATGTATGTTAGATAACAATTGTTCTTAAAAACACATTTTAGTAAATTTTATAATCTATTTTGCTATTGATTCTTGTAAAAGCATTAATCTCGTAAACAAATTATCATCAATTATGTTTAAATGAATAATATTTTAAAGAAATTTCTAGTTTTAAAATTATGCCTTCAAATCACTATAATTTAAAATTTTCAATAAATATATTTTTAACTGAGAAATTTTATCAACTAGGGATGGAGCTCCTGCGCAAACGCGGGGTCGTGGATGGAATTCTTGTTTTATTGCTATATTTACTAATGTTGCCGTAGTTGTGAAATTTGTGTATTGGTTTAATTATTATTTTTTCAGATTTTTATTGTAATACTGTTGAGGTTTATGATGATCTATGTATGTATTTGTTGTCAAGTTATGAAAGACTAAAATGTTTTAGTATTGTGGTTGATATAGTTGTGGTTGTTGTTTTGTTATATGTCTGACACTTTTTTTTTGATGTACTGATGACAATATATATATATATATATATATATATATATATATATATATTTAATTGAGAATGTTGAGATGGTGTCCTCTGAAGTATTTTTTGTGAATTTTAATATGTTTTTATCATTTTTTGGTGTAGCCAAGATTTATGGTTAAATTATTTTTTAGCATTTTTTATTATTGGACTTTTAAAACAAAGATATAAAGATATGTAAAAATAAGTATAAAATAGTTTGGTTAGTAATCTTGAGTATTTGGGACAAATTGGCCTTTAAACGGATTATTGTTTTTGCGATACAGAGAAAATAATGTTGGCATGTTGGCATTGGCCATGCATGTAAGTTGTTTTCAATAAAAGAGGAGTGAACATGTGTAGATAATTTTGCCGCATGTATATTTCTCGGGAATGCCTTTAGTATCTCTTAGGGTGTCTGTGTTTTATTCTCTTTTATTTAATTGGTAATATATAAATAAAAATGATCATGAAGTCACAGCGTTTTTTCGAATCTTCGAAAAAAATAATCATGAATCTAATATGCTATATATATATTATACATGTCATCGTCGGGTCGGAAAATAATTTTCATACTGGTTTTTGCTCATGTGTTGAATGTGTAATTCTCACTCCCAAATCTGACATATACTCAATGATGTGTACCTTGCCACTTAGTGCGTTTATGTAGTTTGAAATCAGAATGAGATACTATTAATGCTCTTTCTTCTTCTTTTTGAAATGGACAACATGATTTTTTATGTTTACGTTTTTCCTGAGCGTAGCCACATATAACCCCACTTTCCTTCAGACTCTAGAGTTACCAACATCTCTATAACTTTTTCTTCACTCATTGTCTAAAAAACTATTATATGATGCATGATCTTTATTATAAACCAGTAAAACCATTATTGAAATAAGTTTTTTAGTAAAATGATATGCCTCAAAAGCATCGTCTCAACTCTTTCTTCACATGATTCACAAGTTTCTGAAAGAAAATAGAAAGATTAACAATAAGCTTATAGAAACAAAGATCAAAAATATTGACTCAGAATAAATAAATATATTTACTTCTTTAAGTTCTGCATATTTCTTCAGTTATGTCAACGCTACTTTTTACCTGTCATACAACAATGTGTCAGAACATACGTTAGTAAGCTTAAATAGATGTCAAGCATATAATAAAATGAAAAATAAAGTATAAGATAAGTTTCCTACGTAAACTCGTCATATAAGCAATTCCAACATGTTCAATCAATCAGTCGTGATAAAGATTTTCAAGAGTGGCGTATGAAGTAGAGACATAAATCATTAAGAAGATCAGTGGATTGTGGCGAGGGTTTCTGCAGTGGATTGTGCAATGAATTGTGGCGAGGATTTTTGGACCTATATTTATAGGAGTGCTTTGATAAATACATGAAACAAATGAATTCAGATTGGTTAAGGTGATGCGACTGATCTTGTTCAAACAGTTTTTCATGCATTTGATACGTTAAAGATGAAATATATATAAGAGGGTTTACATAGGTGCTACAACTTGTGACCATTTATGATGATGAAATTAAAGAAGGGAAGACCTAGAGTTTAACGGAGATTAAGAGCAAACGAAAAGATGATGGGGTTTTGCTTCGATGACGACGACAATGAAGAAAATCCTAAGTATACTTAGACGACGATGCATCACAATATGGGCTTTGCTTTTTTTTTAAGTGGCAAAGCCCAAATTAAAAGTATGAAACTGATTAAAACAAAAGTTATATGGGCCTTTTTGTAATTCGATAAGAGCTCATTAAACTGAAATCAAAATCACACTTTTATTCACACATTTTTTTTTTAATATATTAGTTTTTTTTAAAAAGAATTGGCACCCACTATTGTGTTAGACGCTCTAAGGTGAGAGGAAACTTCATCATTATATATACTAGAGTTTTTCACCGCGCTACGCGCGGTTATGCATTTTAATTTTTTAACCTTTAATATTTGATTACTATATAAGTTGTTCTGTTTAAGCTTATATTTTTTCTAAATCTTTATGAGCTATATGTTTTTCATTTTGCTTGTTTTTCTAGTAGATTTGAAATATGTTTTAAAAAATTATACCCTATACTACATATACTTTAATATTATCAAATAGATTTTCTATTCCCGAAACCAAATAACACATTAAACAGATGAATTAACTTGATACTATTAATTCAGTTGGTATTTTCCTTTGACTTATATACAATATTATATTTTGTTGTATTTTTTAATTCTCATTTAAAATTCTGAGTATTGTTTATGAAATTGTTGAAGTAAATTCTTTTAATGGTGTCACGGTGAATACTAATTCTGACACTGTTTTATTAGTTTTTAAATAGAGAGCATATGGTTACTTATACTCCATTTGTTTCAATATAAGTGGTGTTTAAGGTTTTTGCATATAGATAAAATACAATTTATTTTGGTTACACACAAATATTATTAAATAAAATTAGTTGAATCAATTAAAAAATATACAATATTTTCTAATTAGTCACAAAGTTCAAATGATATTAAATTATATCTCGAATAGTAAGAACATCAATTATTTAGCAACAAAACAACATTTGATGAACTTTACTTTTTATTTGTTGTTTTTCATGTTATATTTTTATAATTTCTCGCAATTAATTTCCATACTTTATGTTAATTATACATTTGTACACTATTTTACTATATGAGAAAGCATATTGTAATAGCGTTTTAAATCTTTTTATCCAAAACACTTATATATTCATCAAATATAAAAGACATTATTTGATTTTTTGTTCTAGATCCAAAACACTTATTCATCAAATATAAAAATAATTTTATTTTATTTTTGTTTTATTCCAAAATCTTTAATATTTATAAACCCAGAAATTGAACTGTTTTTAAGTTAATAATTTTTTAAGTATCCATATCACATAAAATTGAGAATAAATATATAAACGTAAAGTGATCAAGTTTTTTTTAGTTCCTGCCGTAAGTGATCAAGTTGCTCCAATCAAGCAACATTACAAACGTAATTACACATGTTTCTCGAAAATGTGCCCGAGCCGTCTTGTTGATGTCCCAGTGTCCCCGAAATGTTTTCAGTACGTGAGATGTCATTCAACGGACATCACTCTAGCTAATGTGTCATGACGAATTAGTTTTTACAGTACCTAGAAAACATTTATAAAACTAAGCCAAAACAATAAACTACAAACCATAATATCGCTCCAAACACAAACTTCTCACTAATTCTCCAACTAAACCATCATCAAAATAATCGTCATCCCTGGTGACTTTGAGAAGAACCTCGGTCGGTTTAATGAGCTTGAACGTGACTTTGAGAAGAATATCCTCTTCCTCCTTCTCCTATATATGAACACTTACCGGAACTTAAAGCAATAATTGCAGTTTCTCTTGGTCTAACCATCTCGCTTGTAGATGTTGTTAACTTACGAAGTGAAAGGTCGATAATGAAAGACACTTACGGATCTAGCATGATTTTTTAACCGGTAGCATTATTATAACCTCAGTGGTGGATGCAGCTTCTGATCATGCATCATCCTAGACTAAGAGAGAGAGAAAAATAGTAACCACTGGTCCATTGTTGATGGATGAAAGTGTAAAACCTCTGTTTATGGACTCTGTTGTTGTCTCTATAATGCTCTGTTTTATGGTCTGTTCGATTTTATTTTTTTTCTTTTTGCTTAAGCAAGCTTCCAGTTTTGATACTGAGACAAAATGCTATTAAATCCTTGGTGATCAAAGTGTTCTAGACCGTATAACAAAAACGTCCAGTGAGAAAATACTAAGACTGGATATAGATAGCTTTGCTATATAATGCTTATTATATATAGGGCTTTAATCTAATGTTTAAGTTCGTTCACTGGGAAATTATAAAATAATTTGATCATTGTTGCTTTCAAATTATATATTTGTACGCATGTTCATTGGAAAATAAAAAAAAAGCTCAGATTAATAATATACCTTGTATAATCAACTTGGAAGCGCTCATTCGATGTGGCTTCTTGGTCTGTCATAAGCTCAAGAAGAACTCCACAGTTTAACCCACAAAAAAAAGACTTCAAAGTTATATACATCACTCTTCTATGTTAGTTGTTATGATATATAGTACCTTTTAACATCAGAACAATAACAATATTTTAATGTCAGATTAAAGATATGACAATTCTCTTAAATAGCCTTTTCTAAGTTTTTGTCACAAAAATAGCCCTCAAAAAAATAAAATGACCAAAATAGACTTTTTTTTTGAAAATTTGATTTTTTTTATTTTTTTTTTTGAAATTTGAAACCCTAACCCCAAACCCACCCCTTAACTCTAAACCCTAAAGTCCAAATTAGTTAACCCTATGGGTATAAATGCATATAAATGAATTTTTTAGCTTCTAAAAAAAATATTTTGGTCATTTTCTTCTTTAAAAGCTATTTTTGTGACAAACAAACTAAATGGGGCTATCTAAGGGAATTTCTCTTAAAGATATGTGATGTATTTTTTGGTGTTAGATATGCGTCTACCTTACTTGGGATCCAAATATCCAACTGTGCCATGGACAATATGCTGGAGACATGCAAGGCCCTGTCAACTGTCAATTTAGACAAACTGAAATCTGAAACCTTTGCCCGCATGTGTTTTATCAAGTAAGATATTACATGCCTTGAGGTCCATGTGTATGATCTCTTGAACACCATGTGCGAAGATGCTTGATCCTTACACAAAGACAATCAAAACCATTCAAAATCAGGTACCATAAAATGCTTGGAACAGAGATTAAGGACTCTTACTGTTTTGTTTTGTAATAAGGTTCCCAGACCTCAGGCTGCATCTCTTGCTAACTGAAACCTTTTAATCTTGAGCATAAGGCTTTGGAGAATGCATTTTTGATTCCTCTTGTGGCTGCTTGTTTTCAGGAATTGTTCTCACCCAGAGCAAACCGAATGCAAATCTAGCAAATTCTCCATATACCAATGCACAGATCAAATAGCTGAGATGATAAATATTTCGAACGGTTAACGCTTGGAAAATGAAACCATTAGAGAACCCGTAAAAGTAAGGTTGGTATAATTTAAATAAAGGAATGAACCTGAAGAAGGGCAGACATGAACATATGAAAGGCATGTGTTTGTTCGTTCCAAAAAAAATCAACATTGCCAAACGGCCAAGAAATTAAAAGCATAGTGCACAGGAGACTTTCCAGTGGCGACGTGAGACTTTCCGGTGGAGTACTATCCATTGGGTTTCATCGCCATGGCTTGAACTTCTTCAGTGGACAAAGAAACGGGACACCATATATGTGGGCTGAAAATGGGCTTATGTTACGTAAACAATACTAAAAGAACTCGAGCCTGAATAATGCATACAGATTGATTTTGATTTGTCCAGTTTATAAATGACGTGGAATTTAAGTATAAGTGGTCTGAATTAAAATGTCGACGTGGATAGGCTGAGAGTTCATTATATCGGCCTTTTAGTATTAGTAGATGATTTATATTTATTTATTTGTTTTAACAAAAGTTAATTGTTAGCAAAAATTAATAACATATAATTGAAATACAAATTAATTAGAGATTATGTGTATATAACATATGCATAGCTATCCAAATAATTCATTGTTTTCTAGTGGACAAAACAATTGTTCTTGCGTTGAATAATTTGGGTTTGATACTCCTATGTACAACTTACTTATTAGATAAATGGTTTTTCAACTAAATGTTTTTTAAGTAGGAACATTTAATTCTGACGTGGATACTTTTATGAGAAAAACTCTATTATTATTATATAATTTTTTTATCTATAAACATTAGTAAGAAAATAATTTTTTTTTTGTAACAGAAAAATAAAACTAAAATATGCCTTTTAAATCGGATGCCCTAGTCGGTGGCTTGGGTGGTTGATTTCCGGACCGGCCCTGCTTACCTGTCTACGATAGCCATGTTCATTAGAGATGATGGAGAACAAATATCTTCTTTTCCTTTTCTAATTCTTGATGTTTCCATCAATTCCATGCATGTCTCCGGCGATGGAATATAAAGCGACCAGGTAACAGAGCTGGAGGAACAATTCAAAATTGTTAAGATTCTCTATTTGAATTTTTTTGTTTTTCCATTTTGTTGGGGATAGATTGCATCTACCCCATAGGCCCATCTTGACGAGATCTCGGTCCAGGAAGAGTATCGAAGTCGGCCCATAAGGCCCACACCGACTTTGAAGGCGATTATATAAAGATAAAGTTGAATGAAAGGAGAAGGACACGCAAACTCTGGAGAATAAGCCTAGAAGTTAGGGTTTCCTTTGGATTACTTTGTTCTTGCTTATTTCTTCATACAAACTCTCAAAATCATTGAATAAAATCAAGTCGTTCTCTAAGATCATCCTATCGACTAAAATTCACCATCGAAATCGATTCACCGAACGAGGTTACCGATTTCAGATTCAACAATTGGCGCCGTCTGTGGGGACAAAGTTGATAGTAACGATCAAGAACGTCGATCTTGATAATGGCAGGATCTCCGACAAACCCACCAGGTCAACAACCAGTTGACCTAAACACCGTTCTCGCGTCTCTCGCCACCGTGATTCAACGCCTTGAT